>SNQJ01S0065020.1:11804-29795 GCA_010110895.2 Picea sitchensis | reverse complement strand
GACTCATATTCTCCTCAATAATACCAAATATTGTCCGTGGCTTAATACCCAATTAGTCCATGATCTCTATTTAAAGAGCATGGAGGGTCATTTTCTAAAGATTGATTATGAGAAACTCTCTTGTAAAATATTTTTATTTTGCATTAACATATTGCCTCAAGTGGCCAAGTTGGATGGGGTTGTAGACTATTTCCCTCTTAGATGGTTTTAACCACATAAAAAAAATTGTGTTATGAATTTTTATCTATTTGTCTGAATAGTTTTTTAAGTTGTCCGTTCTGTGTGAGAATACCATGTTTTGTCAAACAAAAACTTTCTAGTTCAACTCCTCAAGTTGATCCCACTTTATATATATGGTTGGTAGGAAGTATTTTTTACTTGACCCATACCTAAATATACCTTTTTTGAACTTATGTTTATACTGAGAGGGGGGGTGAATGAGTATAAGATAATTTTTACTGTATTTAACCATTCATTAATCATTCATTAACTGAGAAACAATAATCACATATAAAATCAAATCACAATGCATATAGTTTAACATGGAAACTCCAATATCCTTAATTGAGCACCAAATCAACAAGATCTAAGCACCAACCTACTGGAGACACCAATATCCTCAAATGAGCACCAACCTAGTAACACCTATAGGCACCGAACTACTGGAGACACCAATCTGCTCACGTGAGAACCAAATCAACAAGATATGTGTAGACAACAATTCAACATATTCATACAGATAATACTTTTGACTTCACCTGGATGCTTCATTCCATATATAATCCTTCAAACCCTAGTCACATGTATCCTCCATGCCCTAACAAGCATCATAGCATCATTCTGATAATATAAAACCCGACGCCAACATAAAAACCTCAGAATAACACATATGAAAGAATCACAACCTCAAAAGAGTGCATACGATAGCATCACAAACCTTCATTTCTTCATAACGCACCTTGAGAATAAGAAAGACCCCAAGAAAATCCTTTAGACTTCTCTTGCACACCTTCAGATACCAAAAATACACCCCGACACCTTTAGTGCACCTCAGATCACTTATGCGCACTTGATCTCTTGCTTGGTTACACTACAAATGCGAAGATATATAAAGTATTGATAATAATTATATCCCCACTTTCAGGGCCGACCTGTAAATACTAGCTAAGTCGACCTCCATTTTCTAGCTGGGTGGTTAGATGGAAAAATTCATATCTCCTCATTCATAGGGAGTTAGAGGGAATTCCATATACCATTGGAAAGGTCTTGAAATAATATTTCCAACTATATAACGTGTGCTCCCATTTGAGCTAGGTATTTAGGTAAAAAAAATCTTCAAATATAGGGTATCCAAACTGATCATTAAAATCCCAAAAACAATATTTCCAACAATCTTCATCTTGTAATATTTATCTTAGACATCTATAGGATTGCAATCTTTATCTTGGACATTTGTAGTCTCCCCCTGTCTTTGAAATCAATGTAAACAATATTTCCAACAATATCCATCTTGCAATCTTTATCTTGGACATATGTAGGATTGTAATTTTTATCTTGGACATTTTTAGTCTCCCCCTGTCATTGACATTAATGAAAACAATATTTCCAACAATCTCCCCCTTTGTCATTGATGTCAACCCTTATTCAATTTTGATACTCCCTGTATCTACAAATTTCTTTGTGTTTTCAATTCTTCCTCTGTGTGCAACTTCTCTCTCTTTGACATCAATGGAAAAGGGTCACTCCCCCTAATCTTGTGCTTCCATTTATTAACAATATGAGAGAGATATCACTCCCATACAACATTTTTCTCCTTTTAATTTATTGAGTATGTAAACGTCTCTTGAGGTTCTGTTTTCATTTCCCACTAATCTTCTTGAAGCTGCTTTCCTTATCTCACACCCTTTAGAATGAAATGTGAGATTGCAACCTTGATCACACATTTAGATGTCATTTATAAGATTATTATTTAACCCTTAAATATACAACACATTATGTGTCTTAGTCTTTCCATTATCACTAAAAATACCCTTTCTAACTATCCTTGCATAATCTTTTTCTCCAAAAGAAACAATGCCTCCTTTTTCTTCCTTCAAGGTGAGAAACTTGGTTTGGTCCTATTGGATGCAGGCCAAGTCAGGAAGAAATGATATTTTTTGAGGAGAATCATGCAACGAGGAAAGGAAATCCGGAAGGAGAAGCAACACGTGTAAGAGAAGAAAGCGAGGTGCACATGCAAGGAAGACCTAATGATGCTAGGGTTAGGGATTTTGTAATGTATTGTAATGGCTGGTGAGACAAGGATATAAATAAGTAGTGCTTAGAGGAAGAAGAGAGAGACAGAGTGAGGGACAGAGACACAGACACACACAGAGGGAGAGATAATTGTAAGAAATATATGAGTCATTAAGTTGGTGAGGTAGGGAATTAGTGAGGGACTCGATCTCGAGGGTTAGATCATAGGCTGAGGATCTTGGTGTGATCTAGTCAGCCTCATAGGGATCGAGGAGCCTGTGGAAGAGAATGAGACCTAAGATTGTAAACACAAACAACGTGATACATTACTGAACCATAATAGAAGATTGAGAGATATATCTTTGTGGACATAGCGCAGGAGGGGGTGAACCGTGGTAACACATGTGTTATGTGAATGAATGTATACGTCTTGTTGGAAGATTAATTTTTGAATGTTAGATGAATGAATTAACTAGTTAGATATGGTATTCCACATGCATGAATAAAATGACTATTATAGTTAGATGTTAGAATGAATGAATAAATATTACAAAGTACAACCGTAGATCTCCACTCATTCCTAGGTTGCAAACACCTGAGTATTGTAGCCACCAATAGATTTATCTTGGGTGATACTGCATAGTACACTTTGTGTGTTGTGTTGCCTTCTGGTCTACCAGAGGGGCCGATAATTTTAAATAGAGTTTGTTGGGAGCTTATCAAATATGAACCATGGTCAATATATGATAGTATAATAGAATCATAATAACCCATAAGGAATCCTAAGTAAGACAAATACCAATATAAGAAGAGTAGAAAACCAACAAATGGTTTTGTTGTTGGTTGGTTGGAAGAAAATGGGATTGAGTATGTGAGATTTGTGGAATACGCGTCAAAGGAATGTTAGACCAGGTAACAAGACGTTGAGAGAATGAGAATATAAAAGGGAATTTTGAGACTGTGGAGTCCAACAAAGGCTGAGGTAGAGAGCTGGTTCAAGACAAAGGAGATAGAGTTTGCATAGAAAGATAACATAAATCTAAAGTTGACACCGCACAAATATCTAGACAAGTATGTATTCAATGACTTGCATGAGTTATTTTTCTGTGATTTCCCACATGTATTGCAGGAGTGGATAAAAATTATTTAAATAAAACCATCCTACCAATTGGATTAGACAACTAGAGTGGAATCCTGAAGAGATTATGCAGTTACAACTAGTTGATAATAATTTTACACGTGCATTGTTGTAGGATTTCTCACATAATTTGCAGTAGATACAATGAAGTCTTATACCGAAGCTGAACAAGAGTTCTTGAAAGGACCTTGAGGTAGGTACATCATATCGTTATATACTTCCATTAAGATATTACTATATAACAAAGGTGTAATGACAATGGAGTCAGACAACTAGACTTGCTTGCGTGCATGGGGGAAGGGGGGAAGCACTAACATGAGAAAGAGAAATGGAAGGTGAAGTGGATAAAGGAAATAAGGAGGAGGAATTGGACCCAATTATGATGGACGAAGACCAGATCAAGCGGATCATGGTAACGGCTGGAAAAACACGCACTGGAGTACCCTACCAATATAAGGTGAACACCAAGAAGAGAGTCGTAGCCACGAGGGAAGGCTTGAAAAGTGATGAAGAGGAGGTAGAGGATATTCGGGCTGTGGAGCAGATTGAGGAAATCTTGTGCACAAAATATGAGAGAAAGACAAGAGGTCCAAGAGAAGGAATATAAGGAAACACTCCTATCAATATTAGTGTTAGTGTGGAACCCATAAACCCATGTGCAACTAATACACCAAGTAGAACACCACCATTTAGACAACCGAATTTCGGGAAAAGGAAGACAACAGGAAGTACATATACACAAGGAACAATAACTGGGGGAGCTAGTTTAGGAAGAATTAGTCTTGTATCTACACCGTACAGAGGTACTAGTTCAACATTCAGGATGGTAGGACATGATCCCACCACCAGGTTACCATAATTCAAAGGGGAGGCATCAGAGGACCAGGAGAAGCACCTGTTTATCTATGAAAATATCTGGGAAGAGAAACAGATCACAAATGAGGAAACTAAAATTTCACAGTTAGCTATCATGCTAAGAGATCGCGCACTGGATTGGTACATAATTTTAGCTACAAATAGTCCACCAGGGACAACCAAAACGATTGGAGATATCAAGAAGCTATTGATAAATGAGTTCCAAAAGCCTAGTTCAGAGGATCAATACATGAACAAGATGATAAATTTTAGACAGAAACCAGGAGAATATATGTGGGAGATTGACCAGAGATTCAAACGACAGAAAGGAAATATAGAACAAAAATCATTTAATCATCTGCATACAAGAAGGAGAACAAACAGGGAATTCAGACTGAATGCCAACATTGGAGATTTCAGCATGGGAGATATTATACTGGATTTAGGATCCGAAGTAAATGCGCTACCCAAGAACACATGGAAATGTATGGGAGAACCCAAATTAGGATATTCACTTATTCAGATAAAACTAGCAAATCAACACATAGTTCTACCAATTGGAAGACTAAAAGGAGTGACAGTAGATATGGATGGAGTGTGCACTAAAGCCAACTTTGAATTAATATATATAGTGTATGGCACAACACCTTAACCCAAATTTCTTGGCTTCTACTAGTCATTTGACAATCAGGCCATAATCAACTTGAAAATGAGGAATATGGCATTTGAGTAAGGAGAATATAGAGTCATTGCACCATTGGACCCATCTGAAGGGGAAAGGTTTGTAGAACCTACTTTCTTGGACTTGGAGGAAATTAACTAGTTGTACATAACAATCGCGTGAGAAGAAGATTATGTGAACCCAACTGCAGATGGGGTACTCATTTGGAGAAGCATCACCGCATGTGCGTTAGACTCAGATACAGTCTTAGAAAGATGGAAATAGAGGTTACACGAAGTATCCACAAGAATATGAGAAAGAATAGACCATGTAGTAAGATGGGTAGGTACGAAGATAAGGGAACCTCCCAGCTTCCATAGGGTGAATGACTTAGAAGCATTATTAACACGGTACAAAGATGAAGTGTTATAAAATTAGAGGTTCTTAGCCATGGATATAGCACTCAAGGCAACACCTGCAATATGGTGGGGTGCACAGAAATAAACAATCAAGGACTAGTACCAATGCAAGCGGTTACTGCACATTAGGTTTGGTGTAGAACAGGGAAGCAACTAGCTGCAGAAATATGACGGATAGGGGGCACCAACATAACACTTGGACAAGTTCATAACGCTATGGAGAATGACAACATAGAAGGAATGGCCTCATCATTTTGTTCACACATTAGAAGGGATCCCAACAAACAAGTATATAGACCAGGAATTGCGCAGAGGAACTACAAACTAGACAATATTACAACAGAAATTTATAGTCACTTTCTCATTTGAGCATGAGAACCCCAACATAGAATCGGCACTCAAACAAATCAGAGGGGTATTATTGATTAAACAATTGGAAGTTGAACTCATGACAGAATAACGACAACAAAACAAAGAGATAGTAAAAGACCTATTGTCATGCTACCACGTGTAGGAAGAAGCACCAGATGAAGACGACCCATGAAATTTTCAGATTGAGGAAGTTGAAGTGGAAAGAGAGTTGGAAGGTCCACCTCTAGAATCAGAAGTTTTTTTTGTGTCAATCCAGGTTAAGAAATTCAACATTGGGACAGTTGAGAATCAAAAAATGGCCAGCATTGGAGACTATTGGGATGAACAAATAGTAGAAAGCATAACAGAGTTACTACGCAAGTACAACGACCTGTTCCCAACAACATTCAAAAAAATGAAAGGCATAGCTAGAGAGCTAGGTGAAATGAAGATACCGTTCATAGCTAAGGTAAGACTGATTAGACAACGACCATACAGACTAAACCTTATATATAATAAAAAATTCAAAGTCGAAATCGCTAGGATGTTGGAGGATGGAATCATAGAACCTGTAGAGGAATCTGAATGGGTAAGCCCGATGGTATTTCAGGAAAATAAACAAGGGGGGATAAGGATATGTGTCGATTTAAGGAATTTGAATGATTCATGCCTACATGACCCATTCCCTACTCCTTTCACGGATGAGATGTTGGAGAACGTAGGAGGACATGAATCTTGTTCATTCATCGATGAATTCTCAGGATACCATCAGATCAAGATAGCCCTGGAAGATAGATACAAGACCAATTTTTCCACGAAATGGGGATCCTACCATTACATAGTCATGTCATTTGGACTGAAGAATGCACCAACAATATTTTCCATAGTAGTCATAGTTTCATTCAAAGAATTCATCCACCAGTTTCTAGAGGTATATTTGGATGATTCGCCAGTCTATAGTCTATTGAAAGACCATGTAGGGGTGTTGAGGTTGATGTTAGAAAGATGCAGGCAGTGTCATATATCATTAAACATCAAGAAGTGTATCTTCAGAACACCCTTTGGGATACTATTGGGCCATATAGTATGCAAACAAGGCTTGCTAGTAGATCCTTCCAAGATTGCAGTAATTGTTAATATACCACCACAAAAATCAATCCGTCAGTTAAGAGAAACATTGGGACACATAGGATACTACAGGAAATTTATAAAGGGGTATTCGCAGAACACTATTCCAATGGAGAAATTGTTAAGAAAAGACAACAAGTTTCAGTGGAATGAGGACTGTCAGCATGAATTGGACACCCTGAAAGAGAAGATGGTAACCACACCAATACTAATATTCCCAGATTGAGAAAATACATTCCATGTACATGTAGATGCATCAACCATAGCACTTGGAGCTATTTTTGCATAGATAGGATCTGGATAATTGGACCATCCTATAACAATCGCTAGCAGAAAACTGTTAGAATCGAAGCAGAATTACAATACCACAAAGAGAGAAGGCTTAGCTATGATCTACACTCTTCAAAATTTTAGACATTATTTATTGGGAAAAAATTTCAAGATGTTCACAGACCATTCAACTCTCAAATACCTCATCAATAAACCAGTGTTGGGGGGGAGAATTTGTAGATGGTTATTGATGTTCCAAGAATTTGACTTTGAAGTGATAGTCAAACCAGGGAAGTTGAATGCAAGACCTGATCACCTGTCGAGGATCACTAATGGAGAGGAACCTACGAATTTAGAGGACAAGTTAACCGACACGTAGTTATTTTCAGTCCAAGTAGCCGATGAATACTTCGTAGAAATCATTCAATACTTTAGTACAGGGACTGCACCACAAGAATTCAACACTGTGTAGAAGAAAAACCTGGTAGTCAGGGATGCAAACTATCAATTGATTACAGGAAAATTATACAAAATGGGTGTAGATAACATATTGAGAAGATTTGTGTTAGAACATGAAATACCTAGGATTTTAGTAGAATCCCATGAGGGAATAGCAGGAGGAAATTATGCAGGCAAAGATACCGTGTCGAAGGTATTACACGCAGGACTATGGTGGTCGACTGTTCACATTGACTCAAAGGACTACTGCTAGAAATGTGATGTATGTTAGAGGGTGGATAAACTGAATAGAAGGGATGAGATGCCCCTCAGACCACAAGTGACCTTGCATGTATTCTAAAAATGGGCAATAGATTTTGTGGGACCAATTAACCCACCAACAAAAAGGTCAAGAGCGAGGTACATTATTACCGCGATAGAGTACTTAATAAGATGGGCAGCAGAAACACCAGTAAAATATTGCAGCGCATAGAAAACAACACACTTCTTGTTTGAGAAAGTGATCACTAGATTTGGATGCCCAGGGATTTTGATGAGTGACCAGGGCACTCACTTAATTAACAACACTATTAAGGCTATGACTGAGGAGTTTAAATTTTATCATCAAAAGAGTACACCATATCATCCTCAAGCAAATGGAACAATGAAAGCCTTTAATAAGATCCTCGAGAGTGCACTGAAAAAGATTCACAATGTTAATAGGGATGATTGGGACTTGAATATACCAACAGTACTGTGGGTGTACACGATCACATGCAAAAAATTGATAGGGAAGACACCATTTAGACTGGTGTATGGACAAGAAGAAGTGGTTCCATTAGAGTTTTTGGTACCTAGTCTGAGCGTAGCAGCAATTATTAACATGACAGAGTGAGGTGTAGTACATGAAAGGCTACTTCAGCCGATGGTCATGGAAGAAGATAGGATCCTAGCAGGTTTTCACCAAGAAGTACAGAAAGAAAGGGACAAAGCATGGCATGATAGACATATCAACTTCAAGAAGAAAAATTTCAAGGAGGGAGACTTAGTCTTGGTGTACGACAATAAATCTCTTCAACACCTAGGAAAACTTAGAATGCATTGGTTACGACCATACAAAGTAAAGACTGTCACAGATGGGAGAGTTGTACATTTGAAGGATTTAGGAGGAACATAAATCAGAGGGATGATCAATGAGAGTTGAATGTAGTTGTAAAGGGACAATAGACCTCCTAGCACTGGAAAAAAGAAAAATAATAATAAACAAAGCAACATAGGGGTTACCGCACTAGACATGAAAATAGAAAAACAAAGGGGTAGCGCGTCGAAAAGAGAATGCACACGCACACTCGGAAATGCTAGTGTGACAGAGAAAGGACCAACAGTCACTAAAAGGAGAAAACAATGGAAATGGCGAGTACAAAAAATAGGCGCCAATGGACGATGGCTATCAAAATTTAATGACAATAACGATTGATGGGATGTCACATTAATCACGCCAAATGGTGACGGTAAGGGAATTCAGTGGCAAGTAAGCAGGAAGCGCTGGTACATTCAAAACACAAGTTGGGTAACGTCTTTGAGAAGTTTCACATGATTCCTATATAAGGTAAGCACGTGGGGATCAGAAGGGTTATTGTGAAATTGAGAGAAGCACAAAGCGACATAGTATAAGAGGGAGAGAGTGAGTTTGCAGAAGTTACAGAGCCAACTAAGCTCGAAGAAGAACATCTTTACCACCATGGCACCACCTAAGCTAGGAGCATCAAGCCATGCCTACAGACAACCTTGAAGCAACCTTAGAGAACCTCTGTAGCCACAGGGAAGCAAACAACAACCACCTCAGCTTCCGGAATTTGTCAACTTGGATGAAATCCCATTGCCCAATATGGAACCAGGAAGCCCCACACCAGTGGTTGAGGAAACCCAACAGACAACACTAGTGGGCATGGATATCGACATGTCGGAAGTAGGACAGAGCCAGTGGAACCATGATACAGGAAATCCTTCACACTCTGAAAGACCCAAAGAAGCCTCGAGGGTTAATGGGATGGTCCCGAAACAGGCAGAAATGGCCGCACTAGAAAGGTCACACACAACCACACCGAAGTAGCCACATGAGGGCATAATATAATATGTCACCAAACGGGTAGAGAAGTATCCAGAAGAGAGAACAATGGAGGCTGGAACCTCGAGTCAGCCACCACAGTGGAAGGACAAGAAACCAATAGCAATATCACCACACATCCAGGTTGCCACAACCATATTCTTTCCTTTCATTTCAGAAGGGGTGTGTTTCGCGAGTAACCTATTAGGCCACATAGAAAAACTATGCTACTCGGATCACGATGTGACCAATACCGACAAATTTTCATAGTTTTCCAAGAAGGTTTACCTAGATACTATGGGTATAGGACACTTCGGCGAACCAATTAACCAACCAAAATAGTGGGCAACTGGACTAGCCAAAACTGAGATTCTAGGCCTATTGGAGATCCCTCACTTTGGAAGGGGCCAGGACGTAACCTATTGCGTCAAGCAGCTGATAGCAGTTACCCACAAAGGATACCTATAAGTGGAAGATCCCGTCTCGATAGACGTAGAGCTCATTACATATATTATAGGGTTGCCAGCTAGGGGGGGAGACACCCGTGCAGTTCCTCAATGGCAAGACGAAGGAGAAGGCATTGGTCGAGGAAATGAAGAAGACATATGGTACAGAAAGAGGGTCATGCAGAATCATAATTAAGTGCATCAGTGACGCAACAACAAGGATGGACACAAAAATCATGGCATGCAAGTTACTCAGGAAGTGCCACAAAGAGGAAGTCCCTGTCAGGGTCATCGCAGCTGCAGCACAATGTGCGGAGGGAACTATACTCAGTTGGGCCCCGTACTTGTTAAATATGTTCCTGGAAGACTGCAAGGACGCACAGGACCTGGGGACAAAATTTCACTATTCTTGGCTCCTCGTCCTAATCGCCTTGGTTGGTTGGAGGGAGCCTAAGTATACATACTTTACCAAGAGATCCAATCATTTTCATGCAGCGCGATACCTATCACTAGGGAGAATTTCAGACCCTAAAAACAAAAGTGTGAATGCAAACATGTTCGTAGGGTATTACAACGACCTGAGCAAAGCATTGCCAACACTTGGTAGATTACGCCAGAAGTAGATTACGCCACTTGGTTGAGCAAAGCAACCAGGCATGCAGTATGGATCCTAGTACAGAAGGATCTTGAGAATGAATGGCTACAATTGAGGTACTGCATCAAGGAAGAGGACATAGAAATGACCATCAAGGATTGACATGATGACTGGAGGGTTCTAGACCTGAATCAAGAGATGTCTGCAGATAAGGAGGCTAATGTAGGGCCATAACATACATCTGTAGGAGACAAAAGGATGCACAAGAATCCAAATCTAGGTCATCACCCAGTGCAACAGAAGAAAGGGGATGCATCCAAGAAAGGTACTCAGGCATGGAAGAAGAACAACACCGAGGCACCGCAGGAATAGGAAAAAGAGACTGAGATAGCATAGGGGACCACATCAAGTGCTACTCAGTAGGAGCAAGGCCATACCAAGAGGCCAATCATAAAAACGAGGGGTGTGTGCAAGAAAACTATGGCGCACAAAGCAGCACCAGAATATACGATCACGGAGGACAACGCAGACCTCGTGGCCCAAATGGTCTGGGATTTTGACGCAGACAATGAAGGATTTTGACGAAGCCCAACATCAAAGGGAAAGGATTCAGGATGAGCTGGAAGACATGAGGCAACTCCTCGAGTAGATCAGAGAAACACAGAGGGATGACAGAGGAATAAAATCAATCCCCACAACATCACAGACATGAGCCAAGGTTGGATCGAGGGAGTAGGATAGGATCCAGATGACAACACAACTGAGCTCGACGTTTCACGTTACACCCAACATGTTTCACATGGATGAAATTGTGGGTCAGACACCCTTGAAATATTTTCCCCAAATGCAATTGGTAATGACATGGATACCAACCAAGGAATTGCATAAACTACAAGTCAACATCGCGTAGGAGGTACAGTCGTGTGCACGGATAGATGCAATAGAACAACAATAGACAAAGGACAACAAAGAAGCATTGGAATTAGTTCTCAAGTAGGTCAAGCTTGAGACCAAAGATGAGAAAGATCGTGTGGATAGGCTTGAGCAGGGATTGGTTGTAGCCTATGACAAAGTTCCAAAGAGGGCGCAGACAACAAAGCTCACGATGACGCTAAAAAATGATCATATTGGGCAGAAAATCGATCAATACAGGAAGGGGATCAAGAGACTCTTGGAGAAACTCATCCCTACCAATCCCCCAAAGGTGAAGGAGTAAAGGAAGCAGGAAGCAGCAGGGAAGATGGAGGAAATCAAGCGACAAGTACGCACAACTGTCGACTTGTTTGATAAAGCAACACAACTATGGAAAAAGATGGAGGAGGATCAACAGGTCTAGCAGTGGGACCAAGAAGAGGAGAAGATAAGCGCAACTATCCAGGACCTCAAGTAGTGGCAGAAGACGATTCCAATCACTGAGCTACTCAAAGGAGTACAAGATATGAAGAATCTACAATCAGAACTCATAGTTGCGCAAGCATAGAAGAAGGAGCGACAAGCTCAAATGGAACCTCTCCAAGAGTGGGAAACAAAGTTCATTGTGCAATCATAAGAGGCAAAGAAGAACATGGCACAAACTTAGGCAGAGTGTGCAGAGATGATCGACGATGATATTGTAGAGCAAGTATTGGACATAATTAAATAAAAGATCACGTAGGCTCAAACACAATCAAAGGAACTCACAGAGAAGTTCCAGGCACTTGTAGGAGCTATCAAAGAAGAACACAAATTTTAGGTGGCTCAGGACGAGCCACATGTCAGTGTTGGGGGCCTGTTGGATGTAGGCCAAGTCAGGAAGAAAGGTTATTTTTGGAGGATAAGCATGAAAGGAGGAAAGTACATCTGGAAGGAGAAGTAGCACGTGTAAGAGAAGTAGGCGATGTGTGCATGCAAGGAAGACCTAACGAAACTAGTATTAGGGATTTTGTAATGTATTGTAATGGCTGGTGAGCCAAGGATATAAATAAGTAGTACTTAGAGGAAGAAGAGAGAGATAGAGGGAGGGATAGAGACACAGACACACATAGAGGGAGAGATAATTGTAAGAACTTTATGAGTCATTAAGCTGGTGAGATAGGGAAGTAGTGAGTGACTCGATCTTGAGGGTTAGATCATAGGCTGAAGAGACTGGTACGATCTAGTCATCCTGACAAGAACCTAGGAGCCTGTGGAAGAGAATGAGACCTAAGATTGTAAACATGCACAACGTGATATATTACTGAACCATAATAGAAGCTTGAGAGACATATCTTTGTGGACGTATCCCAGGAGGGGGTGAACCATGGTAACACCTGTGTTATGTGAATGAATGTATATGTCTTGTTGGCTGATTAATTGTTGAATGTTAGATGAATGAATTAACTAGTTAGATATGGTATTCCACATGCATGAGTAGAATGACTGTTATAATTAGATGTTAGAATGAATGAATAAATATTACAGAGTACAACCGAAGATCTCCACTAGTTCCCAGGTTGCAAACACCTGAGTATTGCAGCCGCCCATAGAACTATCTCGGGTGAGACTGTACAGTACACTCTCTGTGTTGTGTTTCCTTCTGGTCTATCAAAGGGGCCAATAGTTTTAAAGGGATTTTGTTGGGATCTTATCAAATCTGAACCAAGGTCAATCTATGATAGTAAGATAGAATCAGAATAACCCATAACGAATCCTAAGTAAGACAAAGACCAATACAAGAAGAGTAGAAAACCAACAGGTCCCTTCTCATGTGTTTTGAACATCCATTGTCAATGTACCATTTGTTCCCTTCATTTTGATCATAAAGTGTAAGTCTACATTCTTCCTTCTTTGGTTCTTCTTGCTTCCTTTTCGATACCCTGGTGTGTTCTTCTCTATGCTTGGTAGGAACATATTCTTCCTTGTTTTGTTTAGGAGACTTTATCATTATCATGCTACTTCTACAGTCACGTGCTATGTGCCCATATTTATTGCACTTATAACATTTAGTATTAAGTAGAGGAGAATTAATTATAGTTTCTATTAGAAAACCCATGAGAACTTCTGGTTTTGTTTCTCACATAATTATTCTTTTAGGTTTTGTAAGAACCACTATTTCTATCTCTCACATGATCACTCCTTGCATAAGATCTACAATCTATTGCTTTATGGCCATAATTATTGCAAGAAAAACAATAGCCAAGAAAGATATTTTGTAACTGGTTTGTGAAAGGTGTTCTTGGTGGAATAAGTCTTATGAACTCATTCTTGTTGTTCTTGTGAGAAGAATCAAGTTTTTGTTGGTCATCATTTCCTTTCCTACTACTGGTCTCATTGTTGTTGGAGACTTTGAGAATATTAGCATAGCTTTCAGGATTTTCTTCATTTTCTTTTTTTGATGGCTTTGTGACTTTAATGCTTGCATCTCCCTCGGTGATATTTTTTTTATCTTCTTTGTCGAGACCTATCTTGATGAATGGTGACCTTTGGAAAATAAGAGTATTATTTAATATTTTAGTTCTCTTTGCAAAATTCAAGCTTTTATTCAACTGATCAATAGTTTTCTCTAGTTCCTTTCTCAAGAAAACTATTTCATCTTCTAGCTTCTCACAAATTTCTTCCTTTTCTTTCAGTTGGCTTCTCACTACTTCTTCAATCCTCTTTGCCTCTTCTAGTTGAGTATTCAGGATAATAACTATCTTCTTTGTTTCTTCAAGATCATGATCCTTCTTTTCATATTTTTTCAATTTCTCTTTCTACTTTTTATTCTTTCCCCCGAGTCTGTCTATTTCTTCTAAGGCACTAATGACGTCTTCTTCAAGATTCACTTTCCCATCATTTTCTTATTCTTCTTAATTTGATTCTTCTTTTTGATTGTCTTCATTTTGTTTATCAATAGACTTCATATCCATGCCTATGAAGAGTAATTCTTCTTGAATAACCATGTTTTCTCCCGAGATCTTTCTTCCAGAGGTTAGAATTTTTTTGAAGGAACCTTCTCTAATACCAATTTTTGAAATTATGATTATACTAAGAGGGGGGTGAATCAATATAAGATACTTTTTAATTTATTTAATCATTCATCAATCATTTGTTAGCTGAGAAAAAATAATCACATATAAAATCAAATCACAATGCACATAGTTTAACATGGAAACCCAATCAGGGGAAAACAATAAAACTTGTCTTTATAAATTCATGTAGGCACCAACCTACTGTTACAATGATTGTAGGAACCAACCTACTAGAGAAAACAATATCCTTAAATGAGCACCAAATTAGCAAGATTTAGGCACCAACCTACTGGAGACACCAATATCCTCAACTGAGTACCAACCCAACAACACCTGTAGGCACCGATATATTGTTACAATATTTGCAGACACCAATCTACTAGAGACACCAATCCCCTCACCTGAGCACCAACTCAACAGGATATGATTATAAACCAATCCAATATCTTCATACGCATAGTACTTATGACTTCACTTGCATGCTTCATTCCACATACAATCCTTCAAACCCTAGTCGTATGTAACCTTATTTCCCTAGCAAGCCTCATAACATCATTCCCAAAATATAATCCTTTATGCCAACATAAAAACCTCATAATAGCACATGAAAAAGAATCATAACCTCATAAAAACGCATATGACAACATCACTGACATTCAACCCTTCATATTTGATCCAAAACAGATCTAGAGAAGGCTAAGAACAACTCAGAACTCACAGAGGCAACTCAGGACGCTCATAATGGCTTCAACAAATAAATAAAGGGAAAAAAATAAAAGTTCCCAAAACTCAGTGAAAATGAAATTATCGTGAAGAGCGCATTGCAATATTTCTAACGGATCAAACGGTTCGTCAAATGGAGTTACGAATTGAAAGATATTCGCTGTCAAAGTTTGGTCAACCTAGCCCAATCAATAGGGGATGAGTCAACATCTGTACAGATGATGTTAGCATCCGTACAATACACATGGAAGGATTAGGAAGGTGACACATGGCATGATGACATCATCATGATGACATGGAAGCACCAAGGACTACCACATGTCACCCAGTTTTGGAGTTTTCAGATCGATCCATGGACTAATTGGATCGTGCCACATGGCATCCGTACAGTCCGTACAACTAACATGGCATGTTGAATTGGTAGGTGGCACCGTGGACTAGTGAGGGGCTACCACATGGCCCAATCGAAGGCTTCCACGTGGTAGGCAGCAAAATCCCAAGGACAACCCATGAAAAAAAATTGAAAAAAAAATGGTTTGGCGGGTCTACCAAATATGGAGGACCACGCCAAACCTAGCCACGATTAATTCATTTGGATATAGCTCTAGAGACACTGCTAAACTAGAAAAATGAATATATATATATATACACAAAGCCCAAAAGGAGAGTTTGCGGGGTTTGACCCCGAGACCTCCTCCCACAACAACGCCTTAACATATCCATCCTAACTAACAGGTCACAGATTCCACATTGTAACCAATGCCTAGATCAATTCTTAAATGTTGCATCCACCCAGCCACAACGGGGAGGCACGTGTACCGTACATTCATAATTGTAGGTTGCAGAGGGCACGGAAACTGAGACAAAATTCTTCTTGGGCCATGGAGTGCCAGAGTCAGATTAAGGTGTGGAAACAGTCATTTATGGGTAATTCGACGCCACAAATTCAGTGGTGTTATTTGTTTTCTGATCTGAGAATTATTTTTGCAACTTGATTTCAGAATGAGGTATACTTATGTATTTTACCAAATTATTTTTCCGAGTTAATGAAAGAGCCTACCCATTTAAGAGTAGGACCCGAAGACGTAGTCCACCAGGGACTAACTTCGTTATCAAGTTTTTGTGTTCAGATATGATGCTTATGTCTCTTCATTTTTGAGCTTTTCCTTCTTTAATGGTGCACTTTAATTTATGCTTATTTAATTCAATTCTTTATAAGTTACTCGATGAAATGATCATGGATCAATAATGAACCTTGAGAACAAGAAAGACCCCAAGAAAATCCCTTAGACTTCTCCTACACACTTTTAGATACGAAAAAGACACCCTGACACCTTTAGCACACCTCAGACTTGATCTCTTGTTGGGTTACACTACAAATGAAAAAATGTAGCCTATATTTATAGTAATCCTATCCCCACTTTCAGGGATGACCTGTAAAGACCGGTTGAGTTGACCTCAATTTTCTGGTTGGGTTGTCAGATAGAAAGAATCATATCTCCTCATTCCTAGGGCATTAAATGGAATGTCATATATCATTGGAAAGGTATTGAAATAAAATTTCCAACCATATAACTTGTGCTCCCATTTGAGATGGGTATGTAGAGTAAAATATTCTTCAAACATAGGGTATCCAAAACGATCATTAAAAATCCAAAAACAATATTTCCAACAATCTCCATCTTGCAACCTTTACCTTGGAAATCTGTAGGATTGTAATATTTATCTTGGACATATTTAGTCTCCCTTTTTCTTTGACATCAATAAAAACAATATTTCCAACAATCTCCATTTTGCAATCTTTATCTTGAACTTTTGTAGTCTCCCCCTATCTTTAACATCAATGAAAACAATATTTCCAACAACCTTTTCGTTGTTGTTGGTTTAGTCTCTTGCTTCATGCAAGATCCTCATGAGATTCATTGAAAATAAATAGCGCATATCATTCTCTACATCAAGGGTACTTATTAATTGGTCATCAAGTTTACTTTAGAGGGATTCCCTTCTTTAGTGGGATTTATAGATTCAAATTGGGTAGCTGATGTTGTTGATAAAAATTCTACTTTTAGTTACACTTTCATCCTTGGTTCGAGTGTTATGACTTGGTCTAGCAAAAATAAACATGCAATCACTCTTTCTTCTATAGAGGATAAGTATTGAGACACTGTCAATGTCATTCAATTTTTTTTTTTGGATACAACAACTGCTCATAGAGTTTGGTGCGACAATCAAAGTGTCATCCACATTGCCCACAACCCAATTGACCATCATCATACCAAACAGATTGAGGTCCATATTTACTATTTATGATAGCCCCTTCATGATCAATTTCTTGACTTGCAACTTTGTTGTTTAGAAGATCAAGTCGTAGATAGTTTCATGAATCCACCCACCGAAGACAAGTTCTTTCATCTTTAATCCTTACTAGGAGTGAAGGAAGTTGTCTTTACAAGGTAATAACATGTACATCCTCCTTCCTTTCGCTCAACTCTAGGTCAATCTTACAAGGGGATGATGGTGTTATAACCATATAATTTATAGGATCAACTGGTGACTGAAAATTTTATCCTTTTATTTGTTTTGGTTGCCAAATGATTTTTCATTCTGCAAATAATTTGAGAAAAAGAAAAAGAAAAGAAAGAAAAAGAAAAGAAAGA
>SNQJ01S0065019.1:74271-85765 GCA_010110895.2 Picea sitchensis | reverse complement strand
ATTGGGGATTTCAAGAACATGATCCCGTGCAATGCGAAACCGCGATACGCAATTTTCCCGACACCATCATGAGCTGTGGATCCAAGGGACGCGTGTCGAGCATCCGGAGAAAATCGGGAATCGGGATATCGCGAGTCCCGGGTGCATGTGTTCTGTGTTATCGCAAATGCCGAAACCCCGATGGGAGGTTATACGGCGACAGTCATATGGTAAGTGGTCACATTGACCATGGTATAGTCAAAGGGGTCAACCCTCGCCGGATTCAACGCCAAGTGATCGGGGAATCCCAAGTGAAAACCCCGACAAGATCTGGGCCGTCCGTTCACACGGGACAGGTGCCAGGGATCGGGCTCCGTCGGCACTTTGTTCCTCGGGAAATCGGGAAACCCGTAGACAAGTGATATGTGCGCTTTGATATCACGATCCGTGAAAACCCGATCAGTGGGGAATAGTTGTCAACTAAGCGGAGAATTGAGACTTCGACGATCGGGAACCCTCGGGGGGTGTAGGCACATTGTCGTTTGAAACCTCGTAGCCCCGAAGGGATAAGGTTGTGGTCTCGGGAGTTGGTCATACGAGTGGGAGTTGAACCGGGAAGGCTAACGCGTGACGGAGCGTATCGGGGATCGGAGAATCGCGATTTCCGTGGACATAAACATGGTGACATCGCAAACCCCGAAACTCCGACGGGAGCATATGACTGCGGTCATATAGGAACTAGTCACGTGGACTAGAGAGCCTATCCAGAGGGGGCTAAGACCAGAGAAGGAGCTCATCGGGAATCGGGGAATTAAGAGGACAGGGACTCTCGACGACGGAAAGTCCGAAACCCCGAACCCCAATATTGAATCGGGGATAGGTAGCTCGCTAATGCAACCTCCTTTAGGGGGGATTTCCCATTTGAGGGAGGTTAATTCAAAGAAATTTTTAAATTACGATAGTGGGTGTGTTACACTATGGGTATGGTATGTCCTCCATGTGGAGATATTGTCAAGGTTGGTTTAGTGGAAGGTGATGTTGGTGTGTGGACATGCAGAAATGTGGTTGTATGTCAACTTCGGGTAGAGATAATGAAAGGAAACCTATATGTGAAATGGTCTCGTTGTTCACATAATGCGCAAGGGAATCACATTCATTCGTTTACTGACGTGGAAATATAATGAATGTCAGTAACATTTGTGATGGTGGGGAGTGCCTTCGTGGGCGCAGGTAATGTATTTTGATGCATTGTCGCTAGTGTTTATCAAAATTTAGGGAGAGTTGGGAAGTTGTGAGTGTAATTGTTGTATTGTGAGTAGATGGCGCAAGCAAGTTTGGTTCGGAGACCATTTTGTTTGGAAGAAGAAGGTTTTGTGGTTGTAGGTGTGGTGGCCATAGTAGGTAGTAATGGTGTTGTTTTGGGAAGTGGAATAAGATTCAGTAACTCTGAAAAAGTGGGGAAGAGATTTGTTGGGTGGTCAACCATAGTCAAATATGGTCAACCATAGCCAAACATGGTTAACCATGGAAAACCATGGTGAAACATGACCAACCTATAGAAAACCATGGTCAACCAATTTCAACCATAGTCAAACATGGTCAACCACATGCAAATGTTTTAATACATAGTTAACCATATTCAAGCATAGTCAAGCATTGTTAACCATAGTGAAACATGATCAACCATGGTCAAATAAGGTCAACCAAAGTTAACCATGGTTAAATATGACCACCCTTGGTTGAACATGTTGAACCATAGTCAAACATGGTCAATCATTCTCAACCATAGCCAACCATGGTCATCCATTTTCAATCATAATCAATCATAGTCATGTTGGGTAGGTGTTATACTCTTTGTATGTGTGTGGGGGGTTGTGTCAGATTTGATGAATGTGTCTGTTGATCTCATCACCTATCACTCTTTGTAGGCATGTGCGTCAAGTGCTACTCAAGGGGGGTCTATAGGGGAGATAGGATTCACCCCCTTGGTTCCATGAAGGATTTAGGGCATCACCCTAAATTTGTTTTTTGGTGGTTTTCGCTATTTTAGCGTTTTTTTTCTATTTGTAGTGATTTTCTAAATTAATCCTGGAATAAGGGATTAAGGTTTTGGTAGCCAAAGAATACCTAAAATATTGTTTATATCGTATTTTGAATGGTGAAATTAATACAATGAAGATTTGAGAGGTGTGACACCAAAGAAGGATGGTTTTCTCCCGGTTAAGGGTTCCTAGAATAAATCTTTGTGTATTATGTGTATGGGCCATTTATTGATTTTATTTTTCTTAAGAATCCATATGAATTTCTTTACTTCATAGGTTTAAAACTTAAATGTGGTATCAGAGCATGCTTTTGGCTTTAGGGGGACACCTTTCTTGTTGAAGGTTTGTCTTGGTCTTAATAAATCAAGTTTATCTTGGGTATGTGATAGAAATGGGTTCAGTGGGATATTTGCAATGGTGATTCATATGTTGAAAGATAATGTCGAGAAATTATAAAATTGATATTGAGAAGTTCAATGGTCAAAATTTGAGCTATGGAAGCTCAAGATGGAGTACCTTCTTGTAGACAAAGAACAATGGATCACTGTGGATCCTGGTACATAACCTATTGGTACACAAACTACTAGTACTCAATCTATTGGTATGTCGAAAGAAGAATGGGAGAAGCTAGATAGAAGAGCAAGGAGTATGATTTGACTATGCCTATAAGATTCAGTGTTACTGAATGTGTCGGAAGAATATAAATCCAAGTAACTATGGGAAAAATTGGGAAATTTGTATCAGTCAAATTCCCTAGTAAAAAAATAGTTTCTTCGAAAAACTTTGTATCATGTTACGATAAAATATGGAGATTCTGTGACAGAGCATATAAATTCCTTAATTACTCTGGTAAGTCAACTTGTTTTTATTAATATTACACTTGCAGAAGAAGATAAGTGTATTAATTTTTTAGGTTCTTTTCCAGACTCCTAGGATAATCTGCTTCTAGAAATAGGTAGTGCCACACAATTTTCATTGAAGTATGAGGATGTAGTTTCATCTTGGTTATCAGAAGAGATGAGGTGGAAAATCATGGATAGTCATAACACAAATGATTTATCTGTAAGATGTCGTCCCCAAGATAGGAATAAAATTAAGTCTTCGGGGGGGGGAGATATAAATCTAAAGGTATATCTAAATCCCCAAGAAAATCTTTGAGGAAATGCTGGAAGTGTGGTAAAGCTGAGAATTATAAGAAATATTGGAGTTCTAAGAATGTTGATAAAGAAAANGATGATGCCTCTTCCACAGAGGTGAAAACCTCCATAGAATAAGGAGGTGATGTTTACGTGGCATATACAGGTACACATACAGATTGTGATGTATGGTTGATCAACTATGGTGCATCATTTCATATGATTCCTAATAGGGAGTGGTTTAGTGAATATGAAAAGTATGATAGTGGTGAGGTCTTCCTAGGAGATGACTCAAAAACCAAAATCATGGGATATGGAAGGGTTAAGTTGTTGATAAAACATGGAAGGATTAGAACTTTCCTTGAAGTTTTGCACATTCCATATCTATCCAGGAGCCTAATATATGTAAGTAAGTTGGATGATGTAGGTTTGGATACCTTATTGGGAAGGGAACTTGCAATATGGTATGGGGAGAAATGGTGTTGATGAGGGGAGTTTGATGTGGAAATATGTACAAGTTATTGGGAAGAACTTATACAGATGGGTGTAACAGTTCTATTGTCCATGAGAAGAGAAATAAATAAGATAGGATCCACACTATCCATGGAAAGAAGGCCATGTTTTAGCATCAAATATTGGGACATATTGGAGAAAAGGGCCTTCGAACACTACACAGTAAAGGTATGCTCGAAAGTATGTCTAATTGCACCATAGATTTTGATTTATGTGAAAAATGTATATATGGTAAACATAATCGAGTAAGATTTCAATCTAGTGCTACAAGAGCAAATGGGATATTAGAGTTGATACAAAGTGATGTGTTTGGACCTGTGTCTATTCCATCA
This sequence comes from Picea sitchensis, assembly GCA_010110895.2. Taxonomy (NCBI): domain Eukaryota; kingdom Viridiplantae; phylum Streptophyta; class Pinopsida; order Pinales; family Pinaceae; genus Picea; species Picea sitchensis. Next base: position 81,763 of record SNQJ01S0065019.1, on the reverse strand, counting down.
CTAGGTAAATATGTGTATTATGTTTCATTCATAGATGATTTCTCAAGGAACACATGGATTCATTTTCTTAGGAAGAAATATGAGGTATTTGATAAATTTAAAGATTTTAAGGCTCATGTAGAAAATCGAATAGAGAAGAAAGTAAAGGTGTTGAGGAGAGATAATGGTGGAAAATTATGTAGGAATGAATTTCAAGAGTTATGTAAGAAGTGCGGTATATCAAAGCATAAGACTAATCCATACACACCTCAAGATAACGGGGTTGCGAAAGGGATGAACATGACATTGAAAAAAATCAAGGAGAACACTCAATGGTGCCAGGTTAGGACATGAATTATGGGCAGAGCAGTGGGTACTACATGTTACCTAGAAAATAGATCACTCTCATCAGCATTGGTGGAAAAAAATATGCATGAGGTATGGACTGTTAAGAAACCCTCTCTTGAACATCTATGAGCGTTTGGTTGTGATTTTTATTTGATTGTTAAGTGTATCTTTATTGGTTATAAAGATGGTATGAAAGTTTATAATCTTTGGAACCCGGAAAATAAGATTATTGTTTACATTCAAGATGTTGTTTTTTTGAGAGGTTAAATATGTTCCCAAATAAGAATCCCTACCAAGTCAAGAATAACCTGAAAATATAGAGTTTGAGTTGGATGATTCAAAATATGACTCAACGAAGGAAGATGAATAAGAATAAAAAGAACCTCATGCTCCAATATTGAGGAGATCAATGAGCGAAAGAAGGAAACCAGAAAGGCATAGTCCACTTGATTTTTGTGATAATTTTTCTTTATCTATTACTGATGATGATCCCATAACTGTCAGGAAAGCAATGAAGTAAAAGGATAGTAAACTATGGAAGAATGCCATGGTTGAAGACATGGATTCCTTGGATAAGAATAAGACATGGGATCTAGTTGAGTTGCTAATTGGAAGAAAGGCCATTGGAAGAAAATCGGTGTTTACCAAGAAGTTGAATGCACAAGGTAAAGTGGAGAAATGCAAAGCTCGATTAGTAGAAAAAGGTTATTCCCAGGTAGAGGGAATTGACTTTGGTGAATTGTTTTTTATCCTGTTGTCAAGTTAAATTATATTATATTTCTTTTATTTGTTGTTTCTATTGATTATGAAGTATAACAAATGGATGTGAAGACAACATTACTACATGGGGATCTGGAAGAATAAATATACATGAAGAATCCAAAAGGATTTGCAGTGAAGGGAAACAAAGAGTTTCTCTGTAAATTAAAGAAGTCACTATGTGGTCTGAAGAAATCACCTAGGATGTGGTACCAAAAGTTTGACACATACATCCTTAGACTAGGATTGTTAAGAAGAAGGGATAATCACTATGTATATTCCAAGCATGTTGGTAATGACTTCATTTATGTAGTTTTGTATGTCGATGACATGTTGTGGGTACGAAATAATATGGATGTTATTAAGGAGGTGAAATCATAACTATCCTCCAAATTTTACATGAAGGATCTCAGTGCTGCTAACTTCATTACAAGAATGGAGATTAAAAGAGACCTTGCAAATAGGAAACTCTAGTTGAATCGGAGAAAATATGTTGAGATGATATTATAGAGGTTTAATATGTAGGAAATTAACTCGGTCAAGGTTCATATTCCTGTAGGTGTAAATTTATTTGCAGATCAACTTCGCAAGACATAGTAAAAAGAAGAGGATATGTCCCATGTTCCATATGGTAGTGTGGTTGGACACTTGATATATGCAATGGTATGTTCTAGAGTAGAAATTGTACATGCAGTGGGAGTTTTAGCAGGTATATGTCAAAACCAAGGAAGGCGCATTGGACAATAGTAAAGAGGGTTTTCAATTATTTGTGTGGCATTTCCAATTATGGATTGTGCTACTAAGGAAGACCAAGATTGGACAGAGTGTTGGACATACTGGGTTTTTTTATGCAGACTAGGATGGAGATCTGGGTCATATAAGATCTATAGGTGGGTATGCAATTAACCTATTTAGAGGTGCATTCAGTTGGATGAGAAAAATACAAGATGCAGTGGCACTCTCAACTACAGAAGATGAATACATGGAAACCACGCATGCAAGCAATGAAGCGATATGGTTACAGATATTTTTTTTAGGTATTGGGTTGGTACAACAAGGAGTAAGATTAGATTGTGATAGCCAGAGTGCAATATTCCTAGCAAAGAACCCAACATATCATTCAAATACAAAACATATTGATGTCTAGTATCACTTTGTGAGAGACATGATTGAAGCTACAATAATTACTAGAAATAGATTGATTGGCACCTGTGCAAGGATCAAGTACAACCCAAGAAGGAATAACAAAGGAAGAACAGACTTTTGTATCAACACAACTGAAAGTAGAGAAGAGAGTGATCAAGATCCCAATAGAGACAGTCGAGTTACCCAACCCCAAGGTACAAGAGAAGCTACAAGGACTAAGTCACATGGATCTAGTCATCTCATAGATGCCAATGAAATTATTATAGGGTTTGCACACAAGTATCACGCAGGAACTACGTCTTCGGGTAGATACCTCAACCAGTGAATTGGATAAAGTAGAAGTTGAGAAGGTGTAACTCTAGAAGAAATATACCACTACGCTATAGGAAAAGTGCCCGGTAGAACAACGAGTGGAACTCATAGAAAAGGATAAGATTCAAGAAGAGAGACATGCAGAGAAAGCCAGGATAGAAAAGAGTGAAGGCGCGGAAGGAAAGGATGAGAAACCCTTAAACAAAAAAGTCGAGACTAAAGCAAAGGCCTCTAAAGCCTTGAAGGAGAAGGAGGAAGCTAAAGAAATGGTGTAGAAAGTCCATGAATCAATCCAAAAATTATATAAGGAGGTCCCATAAGTACCGATGGTGATAAAGGCCACGGTAGAGGAACATTTAGTAAATATTAGCGAGGTTATCAAAGGACTTCACACTAATATCAAGGAGTTGGAAGTGCGCACAACACCAGGGATGCCACCAGAAGAGAGAGCACAAATGGAACAGACTACACATACATCAATGGAAAAGATAAAAAACTTTGAATAGGAATTCATACAAATGTGTTGATCTAGGTGGATATTGGTGCCCACCCACCTATTCCAACTTGCTCCTCAGGTCCATTTTTCTTCAACAAGTCTTTTTGTACTACTTTATAATTGTGATTTCTACACTTCTGGGGTTGTCTGAAGCCTCACACATTCTCTGGGTGGATACAGGTGGCCACCCGCCTAATCCAACTGGCCTATTTTGTATGTTTTCATGTCAGCACGTCTTGTTGTACTTTCAGGGTTGTTTTGGGGCCCTAAACATTTTTTTCTTGGTTGACTGCAGACAGATTGTAGACGAAGTCAGAGTCTGATAGCGTAATGTGTAGTTCTCTTAAAGAACTTTCCAATGATCTATCACGTGCCTAAAACATAGGTCGTATGAAAAATTTATGACCCTAGGAAGTTGAGGTACCAAATTACACCAACTTACCCATAGGGCCCACATGACTTTGGGCGTTTCACCTTCTAGGGTTAGGTTTTAGGATGTCTAGGGTTTTGGCATTCATGAGTAATATGAAAAGGGCCTATGGAGCCTCATTGTAATCAATTCTTCTTAGACGGATGCACATAGCATCCACATCTCTTCTCATAGATAGCTACCACCATTCGAGAAAGTTTTAGTTCTGCAGTTTTACACTTTCATCCTATTTCATTATTTAATAGAAGATATTGTTCACTCAATATTTGTGTTATTCTTCCTATCTCCGTGTTTATTTTATTCAGTTTGTTAATCAATTCGTTTCACTCCTAAATCCGGATCATGTGTGATGATGGCATGCGCATTTGTACAGAGCTTACTAACAACCAAGAGCTACAAGCATTGTAAGAGAAAATTAGGACTACACAAGAACATGCGCATCAAGCCACTCAGTGTGTAAATATGCTACCACCAACAGAAATAATGGTAGCACTTCTTCCCAACAGGAAACTATACAGTGTAGTGAAACAACTAAAGGAATAATAGCGGAAGATCACACAAAAATTACAATCATGATAGGACGAAGCCCTTAGGGTACTAGAAGAACTAGTTGTCATGCAAAGCATTATGACATTGGCGATGAAAGACACCGATGAAAAACTTCCTAGTTTGACAGTGCAAACAATGGAGGAAATATCGAACAAGGAAGAAGAACTAACAACAACAGTGTAGGCATTGAAGGACACCCTCCAAAATTTTGTTGAGGCATGGAAGAGCGTGACACAATAGGCCTAAGTGGCTTGGGACAAGCCATAGGTGAGTGTTAGGGGCCTGTTGGGTACGAAGATATGGGAATGGAACAGGGAGAAGAGACTAGAAAAATGGAAAAGGAGCATGATCAATAAGATCAAGAAGATCAAGAAAGAAGAGAGAGGAAAGAGGAGAAGACGAGGGATAGGAAAGAAAAACTAGCGCAAAATTCGGGAAAAATCGTCGAGCATGAGTTGTATCCATCCCATAATGAGTTGTCACCAACCAAGTAGGAGTGGTAGCCAACTCATTATGAGATATCAAAAACAACTTGAGCAAAATGTATAAATATGTAAAAGATCTGTGAAGTTAGTAGTTGTTGTGTTGTTTAAGTTGTTGAGATCGTGAGGTCTATAGAGAAAGAGAGTTTAAGAGAGTATATTAGTGTAAATAAACTATAGTTGTGAAGAATATTGTATGCTAAGCATCAATTGTAGCACAAAGTGAAATCAAGATACTCAAATATAATAAAAAAACCAATCTTTTGTGGACGTATCCCGAAGGGGGGTGAACCACGGTAACTCTGTGTATAATTGTATTGTTGGATGATCATTCATGTTTGTATTGTGTTAATTATTGTCTTTAATTTGGATGAATGTTTATCTTTTCTGATATTGTTGATAGACTAATGCGCAATATCCATAATTGTATGATTAACCACTAAATAGCATGAATATGGACTTATGTGCATATATTAAGTAATGAGTTTAGATTAACTAGGATCTAGTGCACGAAAGGATCATGTAGGTAGGACAAAACATGTTTCCCATATTTCCCTCACCACTGCAGAATATTGGTTCCTACAGTTCCCCTAAAGATACCTCTGGTGGGACTTCACCTGCTTGCAGGTGATGCCAAAAGGGTCGATGTTTGTAGGATTTTGTTCGACTAAGTAACTTGAACCCATGGTCTTGAACCTACCTACGCGTGTTCCAACACATTTATAAAAGATAATGGGGTGCATTCTCTCATTCACTCATGACTTATTTTGCAAGAATAATTTGAGGAGCTCTTGTGGATTTTGGCTCTTGGGAAGAAAAACCTTAGAAAAGATTGGGTTTGATGGTGAGACTATCCACCCTAGTTGATCATGGAGGAAATATTACTCATATATTTTCATTGTGCTTCATTGTGGTTGAGATTTCAACATTTGGAAGTTAATTTTTCACTTTTGGGGGAGATTTCTCTTGAGGAGGGCGAGTTGGGTTTGTGGATGCATATCTTGTGTTAGTGGACTGAGTTCCTTATTTTGGAGGCCGATTTACATTTGTTGTGGGATGAATTTCCATTGTTGGTCGAGTTTCTAGTCAAAGGAGGGAATCTATCACTGTTGGGGGGCGAGTTTAAGCTAGGGTTGAGCTCCCTTCTAGTGTTGGGATGAGTTCTTCATTTCTAGGTAGGTTTTCGGATTAGAGGGATGAGATCCTCTTTCTTGGTTGAATTACCTTCAGTGATGGTCAAGTTTCTTGTTAGAGGATTGAGTATGCTTCTATTGTGCACTGATTTTCTTAGTTGGGCAGTGATTCTTGTGGCAGAGTTCGTGGTTGTTCCTAAAGGAATTTTATTGGGACATAAGGACCATTACAACAACATTACATTGGCATTATTACCCTCCATTCTTATCTAAATTGTGCCAATCTCTGTAAGCAATTATGAAGTGAATTGTAAGTCATTTTCTTTATAATTGTTGCAGATTTGATAATCATAAATAAAGCCAGAGGTGCCATTTTATTCTAAATCTTTTTTAGTCATTGTTTATTTCCATTATTTCCTATCACATTCATTGTTGCAAACTAAGTTCTATTTGATACATAAACACAACAAATAACAACAACATAAATTGAGTTGTTTTAGTGGGTTTTGAGTTCATCTGCAAAGTGTTTGACGAAATGTCTACACAGTTAAACTGAGTAAAAATACAAAAAAAATTAGTGGGGATTTTACAGAATTAGATAGAGGTAGTGGGAATAATAGGAAACTTAAGGAAATTTTGCAATTTTATGAAGAAAGACAATAACCAAAGCATAGACAATCCTCTAAAATTTTGGGATATAAAAATGAAAGATTGGCATTCAAAGAAAAATATATAAGTTTGAGGAAAGATAACATCACCCTTGTATCAAGGTAAGATGGAAAAATAAGTTTTTTTTGTAAGAAAGTTTTATTTATATAATTTTGACACAAAAATTTACAATCAAGACTCTTTGTGTCCTGTCAAAATGGAAATTAGGATAGAAAACTTCAGAACAGTCTTCAGAGTTCACCATTGTATCTATATTATTTATAAGGATTCAAAACCTCAAATAAACTATACATATAACTAATAAATGTTAAAACTAATATCAGACTAACCTAGAAAAACATGACTTATACTTAGCAACAACTTAAGAAACCATAAAAATAATAATAATAATAATAATAATAGCAAAGAAACTTATCATTCATGGTGTAGCTAGAAAACTTGGATCCTTGGCATCATAATGACCATGGTTTTCCTTTCTTATGTCTTTATCTATGCATCAAAGGTTCTTTATTAATATGGAATATTATTGGATTGAAAGAATTTCCTTGAAAACTACTAAAACAAAAGTTAATGAACGAAAAAGTCCCAATACACGTGTAACATTTTTTTATAAGAAAATATATGAAAAATGTTAAACCCAAACCTTCAATAAAATCATTATCCCATTTCATTATCGAGTTCCAAATAGTGAAGATCATTATCTCATTTCATTATAGAATACCAAATAGCGAAATGATCATTCAAAGAATTAGAAAGGCTAAAATCTTTTCTATTTTTTATTGCAACTAAATGATCATTCAAAAAGTTAAAAAGGCTAAAGTCTTTTGTATATTTGGTTGGAAATTTAAGTTCTCTCCAAAAAAGATGAATCAAACATATAAAAGATCAAGGAAATATATTTAAATGAATTGTGATGTTTTTTTGTTTTTTTGGTTTAAAAACTATTTAAATTTTAAAAAAAAATATTTTATAATTATGAATAAAATTGATATTTTGAAAAATATTTGGAGAAACTATAATATTATAATACAAATTCAAAATAAAAGTGATTTAGAAAAATATTGTATTTTATTAAAATTTTGATTATTATTAGAAAAGAAAATAATTATATTAGCATAGATTTATCTTAGTTCGGTATTTAGAGGATCCAATCTCTTTAGGTGATTGAGCTCACTTGTTGTTTATATAT
>SNQJ01S0065019.1:45185-60897 GCA_010110895.2 Picea sitchensis | reverse complement strand
TCAGGACACTTGTCTGTCAGTCTTGGGAGACATCTCTCTCCCAACTGAACCAATTAACTCTCTCTAAAATTAGGTTCACTTTGGGTTTGCATTTAATATCATATAGCATCTTCAATATTTATCATTCCTTGTCAAATCACCATGACTAGGAAAAAGACTATACCAAGATCTTTCACCACAGGCACACACCTATGAGTGAATGTTGGCTTGATGCTAATTGGCACGTGGAAAGCACTTCAAGCACCTCGAGTCCATATTATTCCTTTTCATGATCAAGGAAGGACTACGTCTGGGCCCATTTATCACAAGTGCACCTTTGTGATAAATGTATCCTATCTCCCTTGGTCTGCAGCCCAATGTAGGAGAAGTTATGTCTGATGTTAAAACATCAACACTCCCTCTTAGCTAGGGAGGTATATTTCCATAATAGTACACAACTACTGTCCAGAGACACACGGTCTTCGCTAGTGGTACAAAACCACCATAGTAGTAAAAGATTTGTCACACAAGGCACTCCCAGGTGGACTTCTAGAGGCTACTCCCTCTAGGAACACTTAGGGTCAACTCCCCATAGTGTGAGACATCAAGGGTCAACACCCTTGACATGTCCTCATGTGCTCTCCACATTGGACATTGGGTTATAAGCCCAACATCACTTATCCCTTCTCGGATAAGTTTCATCATAGATCAAATCAACTCAGTCACATAGGAGTACGATCTGGAGAATGTCTCATGAAGTTGGAAACATCAACATTCCCTCTCAATGAGGGAGGCATTCTCTGCCATGCCAAGTATGTCACGGAAGTACTTAAACTTCATCCTGGTTTGGTAAGAACATCGACAACCGTCTCATCTGTAGGAAGGTACTGCACTAATACTTCCTTCCTTTGCACCATGTCTCGGATTAAATGGTACTTGATCTTAGTGTGGTTCAATTTGTCATGAAACACTGGATTATCAGAGATCTTCATACAATTTTGGTTACCATAATGAATAATGGTGGAATCCAGCACATGTTCGAATAAATCTGCAAGGAGCTTGTGAAGTCACACTGCTTCATGGACTATCATACTTAATGAAATGTACTCTGCTTTTATTGTACTCAAAGCCCCAAAAGTTCATTTCCTGCTACACCAAGAAACTATGGAAGATACCAAAATGAAGCAACACCTGAAGGTGCTCTTTCTTTCCACTGCGCTCCCTGCCCAATCAGAGTCAATATATTCCTGCCATATCATATCAACACTGGAAGTATGTCTCAGACCATGTCGAATTGTGCCTCGCAATTTCACAATTTTGCATAAAAAAAAATTTCAAGATGACCAAATTTATGACAATAATAACACTTTGGTCCTTGTCTTTCTTGAGACCCATTTCTTCCTCTTCCCCTTCCATGAGATCCTTCTCTGGTTCTTCCTATGAATTGACTTGGACTTTTTCCTCTTCCTCTTGAGGTGGATGCATTTTCTTGATAATTATATGACTATTGTGTATGTCTATTCCGATTATGATTATGATATTGAGCTCTGCTTCTTCCTCTTCGTTTATTCCTTGTGAAAAAAGCATGTTCCACTTCCTCAATTGGATTATTTTCTTCAACAGTTTGCAAAAAACCACTCAATTCATTAATTTTCATTGTGTTTAAATCGTTGGATACCATAATATTGGCGGTGACCATATGAAACTTGGAAAAAACACTTCTTAAAATCTTCTCAATTAGTCTTATGTCTGTAACATCTTCACCTAATGACCTCATCTAATTTTAACAATATCTTACATTTTTGTGATGTAATCACGAATGAATTCATTACTTTGCATATTTGCATTTTCAAAAGTCAGCCTTGATGTTTGGAATTTATCTACATCCACACTTTCAAATGTGTTTTTTAAACTCTCACATGCTTGCTTGGATGCTTCTACAACACAGATTCTTGGAAATATAGATTCTTCAACCGCGTTCTCTATAAGAGAAAGAGCTTCATTTTTTTTTCTTTATAAGTTCTTTTAGAGATTTCTTGTCATCAACACTTAAGGCTTTGAATTCGTCATGAGAAGGCATAACACATCCATCAATTACATGTTCCCATAAATCTTTAGTGATAAATATGGGTTGCATGTGTTTACTCCAATAAAAATAATTAATGCTTGGTCGACGTTCGATTTCAAAAATGATATGACCCAAAGAAGGTTAAGTGATCTAAAAGTACCCCCTCCCTCCCTGACGAAGCTCTAGTTTGAAAAGAGGACCTACTGCTACTACTTTCTCTTCAACAAGAGAATGAATTTTGGAAGCACAATATTTCTTAATGTCATAAAAAATATAGAGAATACTAAAAAATTCAACACAATATATCCCATTTCACTAAAGATAAAAACAATTATCCCAAATAACAAAACTCAACCACCACCAAATAAATAATCTTTTTATTAATTAAAAAAAAATAAAAAAAAACAAAAAAAACAAACAAACCAAAAAACAAACCAACAACAACAACAACAACAACACCAAAAACAAAACTACTCAACTCAATTACAATCAATTCTATCAATTCTCCTTTCAGAATATGAAGTGAAAGAGAATATGATTCCTTTACATACTTTTCAATATTTGGAGCTCTATATTTTAAACCTTATAAGTGATAGGTGCTCATTTTCAAAATACTTGAACCATTATCTCCTAAACAAATCATTGTGCATACTAATTTAAGCTTCATGCACCTTTTTGATATATTTTATTTATTTTATAATAATTTGAAAACTGAATATATATTAAAACATACCGTTTTACTTTAGAAAGTACAAATGGATTGCTTGGATAAATAATACACTCTACGAATAGGTTCAAACGCTCCACGACAATCAATGCTCCACGGGATGCCTCTCTGTGGTCCTTGCACACATTCCTTGGATGAAATGCACCAACAGTTAATCAAATGCACCAATGGTTCAACAATCACAAGCTTTGCTAACCAGTCACACCTTCCAGTGGCACGCCACACCTCTTGCACCAGTCGCACGCCAAGCGCCAGGCCATTTATCCATTTTATTTTTTAAACATAACATACTATAAAATGTCATAGTATGGAAATAAATGTTAAGATTAATCAATTGTTAAATTCAGTTCTTTTAAGAATCATTAATATATAGTCCCGTGAGACAGTGCGGTTGGTAATGACAAGTATCTTTCTCCAAGTGTTGGGAGGAGGTCTTGAGGTCAAATCCGGCTGGGTTTCCGGGACGAATTGTAATGGCTACTTGTGATGTAAATGATTTATATCTCTAATATAAATCGAGTTAATTTCTAGTTGGAAAAGAATCATTAATATAATTTTATTTTAATCACTTATATTTAAATGTTAATAGAGATAAAAGAAACCTAACGCATTAATTAGTTGTTTCCATTATTTAATGGTTGGTTTTTTCCATTCTCCAATACTTGTGACATTTTCCTATTTTTCCATTCCTTACACGTTTTAGTTTTCAACCATTAACAAGTCATTTCACTTATCAATCCATCTCCAATGAAATAATCATTATTCCATCAATTCTTCAAGATCATGATTCCTTACACTTATCAATACATCTCCAATGAAATAATCATTATTCCATCAATTCTTCTTAATCCATTATTGTCGACATTAACACATTGAGTATACATGACCAAACAGGGAGGAAATAATCATTACTCCATCAATTATTCTTAATCCATTATTGTCAACATTAACACAATGAGTATAGAAATAATCATTACTCCATCAATTCTTCTTAATTAATTATTGTCGACATTAACACAATAAATATACATGACCAAACTAGAGAGCACATCTAGGCAATTGAATTGAATGTCAAAGGGAGATCGATTGCTAATATCATATTGTATTTCAAATTTTATTTTATATTGTACATCAATTCTCTAGTCTTCATTATGTAATACATTGGTGTCCAAAATATAGATGGATTTAGAAGATAAAATAATAATGTACATAACCTCTTTTCAAATTTCTTTCATATGTAATGTTATAATCTCTGCTTAATCTATCAAATTTTATATTGTTTTTCTTTCTACCAAATTCAATGTTGTTTTTTTTTCACACCAAGTTTTTATTAATTTTGTTTACAGTTTGAATAATGTAAACTTTAAAAATAACATAATTTATGCCTTGAAAAACCCTAATCATTGGAGCTACGAACTTTTCAGAGCAACTGTAAGCTAGGGTTTTTGACAGTCGTGGCCATAGCAGAGGGCAACATGAGCACCAAAGGGGAGAGTAAGGGTACCCCCTCGTACAAACAGGTAGTGGTAGATAGAGGGAAAGGGACAAGGGGTATATTTTTCAAGGCACTAGTGACAAACACCTCGAGATCTAACCCTGGAATAGGTCAGGAAAGGAACAAGGGGAAAAGTGAATGCATGGAAGAGGAAGCCAAAGAAAATCAGAATGCGATGCAAGACACAATGAAGACCAACCTGGCAGAGGGGCCCAACCCGTGCAAACCCAAATCAACAATGATACCAAAGGTGATATTGGAGGATCCGCAGACGCAACTCTACAGGGACCAGATAAAGGCACATGCGCTAATTTGCAAATTTATGGGCTTGTGGCCCACCGAGAGAGCGCTACACAACTAGATCAAATATCGCTGGAAGCCAAATGGGGAAGTGGAGCTCCATCTAGGCTCAAAAGGTTTCTTCAGAACAGTCTTCATAAACCTGGAGGACAGAGATAGAGTATTTGAAGGAGGGTCATACTTCCATGCATCAGCAGGATTGTACATGCAGCCATGGAAGGAGAATTTCTCCCTAGAAAAAGAGACTTTCAAAAAGGTATCGGTCTAGCTGAGACTCTACTCCCTAACCTTAGACTACTGGTTACCCTCTACATTTGAAGCAATAGGGAATAAACTGGGGAAATACATAAAGACCATAGAATCCACCCTGAAGGGGAGATACACATCTTATGCAAGAATATGTATAGAGATGGATGTGTCAGGAGGACTCCTAGAAGCCATAAGCCTCGAATTCAGGGATGAGGAATGGATCCAAAACATAGATTATGAACAGATCCCCTTCCGATGTAGAAGGTTCCATGAACCTAGTCACTTGATCAGGGAATGCCCTCTTAATAAAAAAATAGGAAACGAGAAACCCCAAACCACAACAGGATGAGGATGGGGTTGTTAAACGAAACCCTAGAAGCAGATCCAACAAAAAGCAGAGCAAAGCCCAAGCAGGAAATAACCCAGAAGTCCAGATTACCCCAGAAGGAAGGGATAAAAACAATAAAGGGGTAGAATCCAAGAAGGATATTGAAAAAGTTCAGGAAGTCAAAGAACAAACACCAAATGAGTCCACCGACCGGCCAAATAATCAGAAGGAACAAGGAAGTTCTGCAACTCTGATGGAGAGAGAAATCAGAGATGACAACACCCCCATGCAAGATGCAGAGGGAGAGGAAGAAATGACACCAAGCGAAGTAGGCACAAAAGACCCAGAACTCACAGACCTGATGGAAAGGGAAGGGATAGATCTCATGAACATACTGGAGCAATGGAAAAGACAGGGAGTTGACAATGTACCAACATAGCAACTTGACCACATCCACTACTTGTTCCTCCTAAGGGAGGAAGCCAAATATAGAGGCCTAAAGCGTACACACGAGGAGATTGGGAACCTAGGAGTCAAAGCTGACAAGGTACAACCACAACTCTCACCCAAGCACACACGGAGGAAAAAAGGCAAGAAATCCTATAGTGTAGCCCTGCAGGAGCTTGGAGCGCTACTGATAAACTTGGGTAAGATAAAAAAACTCCTCCCCAACTCCCTTTCGCAAGTTTAAATGAAAGTTATAACTTGGAATATAAGAGGCCTAAACAACCCAAGAAATCAACGAATCCTTAGAAGTAGACTAAAATAGGAACAACTGGATCTCTGCTTTATTCAAGAGACCAAGTGTAATACAGACAAAATAGAAACAATCAGTCAACAAGAATGGTGCAAGTACAAGATGGTGGCTATTGGCGGCCACCAAATGGTAGGAGGTATCCTCACCTTGTGGAACCCACAAGTACTAAGACTAATAGTAGTCGAAGCGACAAGGCATACCCTTACGGCTTGCATGCAATTCATTGGGAACACAGAGGTGATTTTATGCACGAATGTGTATGGACCCCAGGTGTCATAGCAGAGGAGAGGAATGCTAAGAGACCTAGAAGATCTTAAAAACTGAGCCAACAACCTCCATTGGATCCTAGCAAGGGATTTCAACATCATCACGGAGATGGTAGATCTGAAAACCAACAATGGCCAGTGCACTTGGAACAATAAGTGAATGAGCTAGCATCAAGTAGCAACAAGACTCGACAGATTCCTAGTGTTAGAGTCAATAATTATGTTGAGGCTAACCTTAGACTGCAAAATCCTTCCATGGGGGGGATCTGATCATTGGCCAGTGCAACTAGAAGCAGGCTTCCAGACCACACCAAAGAACAAACCTTTCAGATTTGAGAAATTCTGGATGGAACACCCGACTTTCAAGGAAAAAATCAAACAGTGGTGGCATGAGGAGCAACCAGAGAAAGGGGCAAGGATGTTCAAACTCTACAAAAAACTAAAACATATCAAACATAGGCTCAAGGAGTGGAACAAGGACCCTTTTGGGAATATAAACCAAGAGAAGAACAACATTGAATAAAAAATGAAAAAGCTCCAGGAAACCTGCATTTCAGAGGGCTACAATGAAGAACGAAAAAAGGAGGAGATCCTGGGATGAACGGTGCCAACAAGAAGAAACTCTGTGGCAACAAAAGTCTCGAATCAGATGGCTAAAGGAAGGAGAAAGGAACACCAAGTTTTCTCATAGAACAACCATGGAAAGAAGAGCCCACAACAAAATCTTGAAGATTAGGGACCAGGATGGCATAGAAAGAGAGTCCCATAAGGACATCGAAACAACTTTGGTAAACCACTTCCAAGGTATAGCCCAGGAACCCAACCAAGATAGAATGAAGGCCATACAAAAGATAATCCAACATATCCTGCGCCTGGTAACAGACAAACAAAACAACAAGCTGAACAAGCCCATTGCGGAGGAGGAAATAGGTCAAGCACTCCAGGAAATTCCTAATGGAAAATCCCCAGGCCCAGATGGTTTCACAGTGGAGTTCTTCAAATCCTACTAGGAAGTTTTCAAACATGAAGTTTATAGGGTAGTGGAAGACTCTAGAAGGTCAGCCTCCATTTTGAAAGCACTAAATGCTACAATGATTACACTCATCCCCAAAGAAAATGAAGCCAAAACCCCCGATCATTACAGACCTATAGCGTTGTGCAATGTGGAGTATAAGATAATTTACAAGGTCATAGAAAATAGATTGAAACCACTTTTACCTACACTGGGTTCACAAGAGTAGGCAGGTTTCATGGAAGGTAGGCAAATAATGGACAATATTATCCATGCTCATGAACTTATCCACACCTTGAAGCTTCAGAAAAGAGGGGGAATGATAATACAAATAGACCTAGCAAAAACCTATGACAAAATCAACTGGCACTATATGGTCAGGACCCTGGAAGCCTTCGGCTTCACCCAACACTGGATCAGATGGATAGTCACCCTATTATCCACAACAAGCTTCTCGCTACTAGTAAATGGAGCCCCTGCCAAACCTTACTAGCCCACAAGAGGCATCAGATAGGGAGATCTGTTGTCCCCCTTCCTTTTCATCTTAATGATGGAAGGACTCAGTCGAAGAATAAAAAGCGCAACCTCAACAGCGGAAATAAAAGGTATCAAACCCTACGAGAATTTCCCAACTTCTACACACCAATAGTTCATGGATCATACCTTACTTCATGGCATGCCCACGGTCAAGGAAGAGAAAGCCTCAAATCTTAGATGAGTTTGGGGAAGCCTCGGGGGTAGAGATAAACCAGCCCAAATGTAATGTCCCTTTCCAAATAGGAGCTCCAAAGAGGAGGCTTAATGGTCTAAACCACCCCGTTAGACTATAGCTAGGGCCAAAGAGGGGTAAACAGGGTTACTAGAAGTCACTCCAATCACAAGTGTTATATTCAGAAAGTGATATTGAGCTATAAAGGGTTAAAATCGCTTTTAAGTCATTATGAGCTAAAAATAGAAGTCAACAATGAATTAGGGTTTCAACATGATTTAGGGTTTTGGAAATATATAAAGGAAGGGTCAACGACCTAATTCATCATTATGCAAATTATGACTTGTCATTGAGGAGAAGAGGACCATCTCAGAAGAGATAGTTCAGTGTATTCTAGGAGGAAGACACCAGTTGGCTAATTTCAGTGTTGAAAGACACACTCTAGTCACCGGGAAGATCATCTGGGTCTTCCATCATTTTTCATTGATTTCGCAGTGCTCCCATATTCCGGGTATTATCTTTTAGTTTCTTATTTGTATTCCGGCTAAGATCCTTTTGTCTTTTGATCTAGCTGAGTGTTGTTATTTTATTCAGCTATTTGTATTCCTACTAAGATCCTTTTGTCTTTTGATTTAACTGAGTGTTGTTATTTTATTTAGCCGCAGTTAATTATTTTTATTCTAGCTAAGATCCTTTGTTTGTTGATCTAGTTGAGTATTGTCAGTTTATTCAGTGCATTCGGCCATTTTGTAATTTATAGAGATATCATAATACAAACTTTGCATCTTGTTAAGTGCTTATTATTTGTATGATCATCTATATGCTATAAACCTTTGATCCTACAATAATATTAGCAACGCTTCCTAGACTAGCCAAGTCGGAAACATTACTATAATATCCCTGATCCTGCTGATCAAGATATTTGCTACTGATCTATTGTTCTATCTTGCAGATTTGATACACTAGGGGTTTCTGGATGTGTTTCAGTTGTATGTTTGAGACCTTGATGGTTATTGCATGTGCATCTTGGTTATTTCATGTGCATGTTGCATACTTATGGTTTAAACAAGATATAAAGGACGCATGCATAAGTGAATAACATCAATTGGCCAATATCATGTATTATACGGCTCAATCATGGAAATACAATAGCCTACTAGAAATATAGAATATAAACATCAGCTAGATCTCATGGATCATCGCTAGAATACAAGAAAGTAGCATAAAAATACCTATGATCAGAAGATGATAGCAGATCTGATGCATGCACTGATAGATCGACAAAAATATGCGATTCCGGAGAAGTACGGTAACCGCTACCAGTTGGAAAAATCGTCCGAAAGGATAGACCATCGAAATGTGCTGGAAACTTCTCCAATAGAAGCTCCTTGGCCTCTAGGCTAAACTGGATGAGTGCCAAATCTCGGATCTGGTCTCTTAGGCACTGGATCTAGACCCTTAGGGGGTTTGTGCACCTCCTGGGACACTAGATGCTCCCAAAAGGATTCCACCAACAAAATCTACTTCTATAAGGCTCAAAACGATCATCTTGCCAAATGTTAAATTGGGTCGGAAGGATTTTTCCTGGATCTGCTCTTATACTCAACATGCAAACCCAAATATCTATCTGGACGAGTTGTGCTCTAAATGGATGGATGAGGCGATCTACAAGATTCCACCGTCATAATATGACGATAGATGGATCAATAGAAGCGCCCTGGCTGGATCTCAAATGGGTCGGAAGGAAACTACAATCTAGACACGGACCTCGTGTAGCTCTCCAAACCCTCAAACTGACTTGTGCCCTCACTGGCTGAGTTGCGCACTCTGTAATGGATACTCCTGAAAAGTATGGTGAAATACCTAGATGGTATCTCCGATGGGCGAGGGTGTGTCTCTCAACACCGAAACTGATCAATGGTGGTGGTTTCCTCTAGAAATACACAAAACAATAAGTTCGACTCTCTTCCTCCTCTGGGAACTCTCAACATCAAATCATAACAATGCAGATTTCGGGTTGCATGCAAAGTATAAGAGAAGATTCGGGAAAAATCCTTCTGACCCAATTCCACATTTGGAGAGACAATCATTTTGAGCCCTATAGCAACAAATTCCATTGGTGGAATCCTTTGGGGCACATCCAGTATCCCAGGAGGCGCACAAACCCCCCAAGGGTACAGATCTAGTGCCTTAGAGACCAGATCCGAGATCCAAAACTCATCCATTTCAGTCTAAAGTCTAGGGCGCTTCTATTGGAGAAGTTTCTAGCGCATTCTGATGGTCTATCCTTCCGGATGAGTTTTCCAGCTGGTAGCGGTTACCATACTTCTCTGGAATCTCATGTTTTTGCCGATCTAGCCGTGCATGCATCAGATCTTCTATCATCTTCTAATCACGGGTATTTTTATGCTACTTTCTTGTATTCTAGAGATGATCCATGAGATCTAGCTGACATTTATATTCTATATTTCCAGTAGGCTATTGTATTTCCATGCTTGAGCTGTATAATACATGATATTGGGAAATTGATGTTCTTTACTTATGCATGTGTCCTTTATATGATGTTTAAACCATAAATATGCAACATGCACATGAAATAAACAACAGGCACATGAAATAACCATCAAGGTCTCAAACATACAATTGAAACACATCCAGAAACCCCTAGTGTATCAGATCTGCAAGATAGAACAATAGATCAGTAGCAAATATCTTGATCAGCAGGATCAGGGATATTGCAGTGGTATCAGAGATTTAGTCCTGCCAGCCTGTGACTAAAGACAATGAGTGAAATAGAAGACCTAGAGGGTTGTGAACTTGTAGGTGACGAATATGTCACTTACAACAGGCATCAGAAAAGAAGGCATAGGCCTGATTTTCCCCCTTTTCCTCCTAGCTCAGAGGAAGGGGAAGAGGCACACAGAGAAGCAGAAAGAAGGGCAGAGCGTGAGGCTGAGCACGAGGCATAGAGGATGCTAGGAGATAGATATGAGTGACTAGAGGGCAACGGAAAGGTGAGGTAGCTTGTATGCAGGTTATCAACGATATGTTAGCTATTCAAAGGACCATGTCTCAGTCCTTGGCACATGTGGTTGATAGATTGGCTAGAGTGGGCACCCCAGATACACAGGTCCCGCATGCAACACAAGGGAAATCGGGAGTAGGCATTAGACCCGAGTCACCCTATTTCACATACACCTCTATGAGTAGGATTCCTAGACCCTTGTTTCCCAGTTTCCAGAGGGCACCCACGTTAGCAACACTGCCACTAATAGCACAGAGGCCACCCACTCATGTCGACGACATTGCAGAGTATAGGAGGGAGTACGTAGAATTGGGTCGTGACTTCCATCAGGACATGACCTTAGTCGAGTACTGTGGACTCATACTCAGGAACTTCCCCAGAGAGCCACAGAGGGGATGACCACAACAACAACAGGGGCATAACCTCGATTTCATATGAAAAGTTGGGAAACTCACCATCCCTTCTTTTGAATGATCGTCCAAATACACCGCCAGAGTTTGGGTACAGAAGCTAGACACGTATTACAAGCTCAACCAGATGACCGAGACAGAGGCCATCAGTTTCGCGACCTTACACTTGGAGGGTGAGGCACACGATTGGTGGTATCATGGACTGGTGACATTGGGTCACAGTCGCATCACCCCCTATAGGGAGTTTATAGATAGGCTCATGGACAGGTTTGATAGGAAGGATCCCGAGATACACTTCAGGGATCTATCCCAGTTGAGACAAAATGTCATAGTAGAGGTGTTCATCACATATTTTCAGCAGGTAGCTGTGGAAATGAAAGATATATCATAGCCCAGGCTGATCATGTTATTCATGGAAGGACTCATAGAGCCTTTGAGAGGATGGGTGAAGGCATACAGGCCTCCCACTTTGCAGGATGCGATCCTTCACAGTCAAGATCTGGAAGAATCAGTGCCAAAGACTAAAAATTTCTCCAAACCATTTGTGCCCCAGAGGGATCAAGAGAGGAATCCATTCCAGAGATAATGGAAGGGCAAGGAGAAGTTGGATGATGAGACTAGGCAAGATCTTATGAGGAAGAATATTTTCTTCAACTATAGAGATCCTTGGGTCCTAGGCCACAGGTGCATGGGCAAGGGAGAGATTCATTATATTTAGGTAGCAGCAGACAGTGTGGATAGTGAGGAGGAGGAGCAGGACAGTGGATCCACTAGTTCATAGGAGGAGTCAGCACCAGCAGAGGAGCAACCTCCCTGTAGACCACCGAAACCGAGAGGAGCCCATCTTCCATTAGTCCCACAACCGCTAGAACAGGATAACAGGAGGAAACCAACAAAGGGAGGTGTCATAGTGACCCTTTCTGGTGTTCCCAAATATGTTACCCTCCGTATCAGAGGGATTATTCAAGCGCAACGTGCAATCGAACTGATAGATGGTGGGGCCACCCACAACTTCATCGACCCTTCACTAGTATCGAGACAAGCACTTCAGATAAAGGAGTTTGAGGGGTTTGATGTTGTGATTGAAGATGGCCACACAGTGGAGTGTCTAGACAAAGTTCCAAACTTAGAGATGAAGTTATGAAACTACACAGTGAGAGCCACATTTTATGTGGTTGACCTATCCGACACAGAAGTGGTGTTAGGATTTCAGTGGATGATTACCTTGGGAAAAATCACTCCCAACTACCAAACCTTGGAAATGGGATTCAGAGATCAGGATGGGAAGAAGGTTGTTCTAAGAGGTATGTCGAAAGGAGCACCCATGATAGTTTCAACCAAGAGGATGGAGAGGATATTTAGACATGGGGAGGTAGCATATTCCACAAAATGCTTGATCACTACTCAGAAGGATTCAGAAGGTCGACAACAATACCATACAGAGATCAAGAATTTATTGGGACGACATCAACAAGTCTTTGAGGTAATTACACCAGGGAGACCACCTAACAGGGGGTTTGAGCACACCATTGAGTTGGAGGATGGGGCCAAACCTATGATCACCCCCCCTATCGTCATCCTAGGAGGTTCAAGGATGAGATAGAGAAGGAAATCAAGGAATTTATAGCGATGGGACACATCAGACCGAGCAACAACACATTTGCTTCTTCAGTTGTCTTAGTTCTGAAGAAGGATGGCACCATGAGGATGTGCATTGATTATTGATCCTTGAACAAGAAAACCATCAAGAACCGGTACCCTATCCCACGCATTGACGAGTTGATGGATGAACTGTATGGGGCATTTTTATTCTCAAAAATTGATCTATGCTCTAGATATCATCAGATCAGCATCCGAGAGTAGGACATAGAGAAGACGACATTTCGATGTCATTTTGGACACTTTGAGTTCCTGGTTATGCCATTTGGTCTAACCAATGCACCCGCTACATTCCAGTCTTGCATGAACCATATATTCAGGGATCGGTTAAGGAAATTGGTCTTGGTTTTCTTTGATGACATCTTGATCTATAGCCGATCATGGCAAGAGCATATGAGGCACTTGGATGAGGTATTGAGCATCATGGAGGCACAATCATTATATGCCAAAGAGTCCAAGTGTGAGTTCGGTATGACAGAGATGCTTTACTTAGGCCACATCATCAGTTCACAGGGGGTACAGGTGCACCAAGAGAATATCAGGGCCATTCTGGATTGGTCGACGCCCAAGAATGTGACATAATTGAGGAGCTTCTTCGGGCTGTGCAACTATTACAGGCGGTTTCTCTAGGGTTTTTCTTAGCTTGGAGCACCGCTGCCAGATATTACCAAGCATGGGGCCTTCATATGGACTAAGAAATCACAGGAAGCCTTTGATCACATGAAGGAAGTCCTGGGCACTTGTCTGGTGTTGGCACTACCAGACTTCACCTTGCCATTTGTAATAGAGTGTGACGCATCTGGTGAAGGGATCAATGTAGTTTTGATGTAGGGAGGACACCCCATTGTATTCAAGAGCTAGAAGCTTAGTCAACCTGAGAGGTTGTACTCCATTTATGACAAGGAAATGTTGGAAATCATGCATGCCTTGACCAAGTTCAAACAATATTTTGTGGGCAACCAATTTGTGGTCAAGACCGATCACAACAGTTTGAAGTATTTCCTTGAGAAAAAGGACCTCAGTGAGCGCCAACATAAATGGGTGACGAAGGTACAAGCATTCGACTTTGACATAGAGTATGTCAAGGGGAAGAAGAACATTGTGGCTGATGCACTATCGAGGAGACTTGCGGCATGTTCTTTGATGGAGATTTCAACAGATTGGAAATCCCACTTGTTAGTGGAATATTCCAAGAACAAGTTCGCTTGTGAGGTGATGGATGGATAGATACAGGATGACTGGTTGATCTAGGTGGATATTGGTGGCCACCCACCTATTCCACTTGGACCCCCACCATTTCTTCTTTCATTTTTTCAGTTTCCGCAAAGTTTACTATTTTTAGCAGTTTTTCGGGTCGTGAACTTCCGGAGCTGTTTTGAGGTCTTAAACGATGTTTTTTTTGGAAAAAGGGGAGCAACATGGACTGTAGATTGATTTTTCCCACCCAAAAGTTGTAGTCCTCAGATAGATATTTCTAACGAGGTATAGAACGTGTCAAACAGAGATCGTATTCCAAAGTTACGTCTCCGGGAAGTTGATGTGCCAACTTACCCAAACAGGGCCCATAGTCTTGGCATTTCATCTCCTAGGGTTAGGTCTTTGGATGTTTAGGGTTTTCCATTGTTTCTCAATAATAATAGGCCTTCTAGCCTCATTGTAACACAGTTCAGAGGCCAGTAGCCACCACATCTCTTCTCAGAGATAATCTACCAGTGCCCTAGCTATTTTATTTCCATTCTGATCTTCAGCCAGACTTGGGAAGAGCACCTCCACCACATCCGACAGGTCCTCCAAACACTGCACAAACACAAGTTGTGTGCCAATTTGGAGAAATACACTTTTGGCATAACCCAGGTTCAGTATCTGGGATACATTATTGATGAGCGAGGGGTGCATGTGGATCCAACAAAGATCCAAGTCATTCAGGATTGGCCAGCCCCAACCACCCTAACAGAGCTTCGTAGATTTTTAGGTCTTGCCAATTTCTACCGCAGGCTTGTGTTGGGATTCTCTCATATCACTTGGCCCTTGAGTCAATTCACCAAGGGAGGAGCTAAAGGCAAAATTCTTTTGGTTTGAATCTCAACAGAAGGTGTTCGGGGAGTTGAAGCATCGCCTCTGCTCTGAACTAGTGCTCACATTACCAGACTTGCAACAACCATTTGAGATCGAGACAGATGCCTCTGACTATGTTATTGGGGTATTCCTTACTCAACATGGGAATCCAGTGGTATATCACAGTGAGACACTTTCCGACACAGTCCATAAGTATCCCACTTATGACAAATAAATGTATTCCTTTGTGCAGGCTTGTCGGCAATGGAAGCATTACATTTTGGGAAAGGAAACGGTCAACCACACAGACCACCGACCCCTGCAGTTCATACAGACACAAGCGAGGTTGCAGAACGATCAACATCATAAGTGGTCCACATACTAGCAACAGTCTCATTTGAACATTAAGTACAAAAAAGGCAGCACCAATAATGTTGCAGACTGCCTCAGTCGACCACCCATCGTGGTGCTAACCACTGTGCTCATCTCTTGTGGGCACGAGACTTCCGATTGGCCACTTCTCTACACATGTGATCCAGAATTCGGCCACACATACAATACACTCTTGGAGGGTAAGCAAGTTCCCAATTTTCACCTTTAGGATGCCCTGCTTTGTCACCTGGGACACCTTTGTGTTCCTTCAAGCGAGTGTGCCAAGATGATTTGGGAGGCA
>SNQJ01S0065019.1:12771-33442 GCA_010110895.2 Picea sitchensis | reverse complement strand
AAGGTGAAGTTTGTATACTTCAAAGACAAGAGTGACATGTTGCAGAATGTCTCCCTCGTTGAGAGGGAGTGTTTATGTTTGGACAACATCGGGAAGACATTCTCTAAAGATAATAATTAATAATATAATTATTATTGATTATTATATATATTATATAATAAGTAAATGATAATAAAAAATAGTTATTTATTATTCAAGGGATGCATCCTTTCATGGATAGTCACCTTATGTTCCCTGTATATATGGAACACTCATCATTGTAATAAAAATATCGATTATATCTCATATGAAGAAAAACCAACAGAATTGAGGAGTGACTCTTTCGAGATTATAGGAGATGATAGCTTCCTTGGATATGTTCTCTCTATGTATAAATGTATGCTTTGGTAATAAAAGAGTTTGATATAAGTGTGCATTATTGTTAGAATACATTTTCTCCATTAGTTTGTGATGCATACCCCCACCCACTCCTTAGGGTCCGCATGAACTCCGGGTCTAAGATTGATCGACTTCGGGAGCTAAATCAGTTCACAGGCTCATTCTGATCCCTCAAATCCACTACAAAGGCCTTAAACCTTCTTTATTGAATGAAAAATATGTTTTTCGGAGGTCCCTGGGCATTAGCAAGCCCTACCTGGGACAGTGGGCTAAACCTCAAGTCTCCAAAGAATTCGAGACTTCAGAGCTATCTAGCTTTGCGAGTGTCAACAAAGTAATACTCCATTCCTTCTGAACATCGAAGTGATGGAGCATTGAACCGCAACAAGGATCAACGACTCACAACATCTTCTCCAATCTATGATGAGGGAGCTTTTTGGGAATTCGGGCTTCGGAAAGCTAACCTGCTCCAACACTCTATGCTCTCGGAGTGTCGAAATATGAATCAACAAATCAGACGGTTGAACGCTTCCCATGGATCGACGGTCCATATTAACTATGGGATTTGGGACTTCAGAGCTCTCCACTGCACATCACCTCCAATCCCATGGAGTGTTGAAATGGTGAACCTCTTAAGGGTGATAGAACAACAGACCACAACTCCTTAGAATTCAACGACTCATATTTACTTCGGGACTCTGACCTTCGAGAGACCCCGAGTGATAAAACACACAACCCTTTGAAGCACTAAGTCTCTAGACTACAGGATCTCACACCACATTTCCTCCTCCAACAAACGGTTGGGATGGACTCCGGCCTTCGGGCCTCTGGGAGTCCTCGCGACTTTGCACCCTGCTTAATCTAAAACCTTAACTAATAAAGTTCAGATCTATGCTCCATGTGTCCACTGTGATCAACGATTGAGATATACTCTGACTCCCAACCTTTCGAGAGTTCTCAAATCACCTCAATCCAACTCCTTTGGAGTGCTATACCTCCGGACCTTTGGATATACTGACACGCATCCGTATCACTGATGGCCTAGATGCGCTCCGCTCTTCAGATCTTCGGGAGATTTGTGACCCTTAGAACCTATTCTCCACTTCCCCTGGAGCACAAGATCTCTAAACTCTAATATCTTCTAACACGTACCCCTGGCTCCAATAGCCATGATTTACTTCGGGCTCCCGGGACTTTGGTAAATCTGTCTCTCCTGCACCTAAATATGATAAACCTCTAATATTATGAAGTCCGAAGAATGTTGAGGGTTAATACCTGTGCAACTTACCTGGATCCAACGACTTTTTATCCTCCCACTCAAATCCAATGGTTGGGATCTGTTCTCCTTTGTGGCGCACTCCTCCTCCTATATGGGGTTGATCTAATGACCCAGATTGATTCTAATAGCCCATATGATGGTTGTTGTAGCTTATCCTCCTCTATTGTTTCTATGTTTTCCTTCAAATGAAGTATTTAATCAAACTTTTCAAAGGTTTGTCCTTTGAACCTTCCTCTTCGAGACCGATTGTTGGGCCTCGGTTTGCGCTGCACCTCCTAATCTTTGAACTTGATAATGTGTCCTTTTTCCGCACATCTTTCGCTCCTCCTACAGTCCAAGACTTGGTATTCTTTCACCTTCTTCACTCCTTGCAGGGTTCTTTGTGCAAAACAACACTATTTTCCCTTCAACAAAATTTTATACCCTCCTGGAAGCTCGATGCTCGTTCTTTTGATATTTGACTAACACTTTAGAAACGTGTTGGTTTTGTGCACTCCTTGCACCAACTATCAGAGTGTTCAACAACTCTTATGTTCCCACATGGAAACCTCCTCACATAACTCGAAGCAGAGTTCTTGTGCACTCTTTGTGCCTTCTCAATGTACTCCTTATAGAGCCTTCTCCTCGGAGTATTCAGTAACTCTGGTGTGCACTCCTCACACTACTCCTTCTGAGCTTTATGACTTTTTCTGGTGTACCCACTTGGCACACTCTTCTCTAAACTTGAAATAGAGTTCGAATGCACTCCTTTCACTGGCTTCATAGTGTTTTTCAACTACTCTGGTGTGCACTCCTTTCACAAGCCTAAGAGCCTAGAACACTCAAAAATCTATAGATATATAGAGAAGTCTATCTAATTCCTGCAAAGGAAAACATACATGCATCCATTCCATTCATAAAAACATAGTAAATATTTAAATGCATTCAGAAAAACTCATAAACATACATAGAAAACCTCATATGAAGGAAAAAATGCTCTTTGTATTAATCTGAATGGTTCTGTACAAATGTTTACAAAGATGGACTGCAACGGAGTCTTCAACTCTTCTCCTCTCCTCTCTTCTCCTAATTATATTCCACTAACTCTCTTCCTAATGAATTTCGATACAAAGATATTTTTTACAAAAGAGGGGCTCCTCGAGCCTTCCCTCCAGCGACCTAAAATCATTAAATTACATTCAATTACATTTAAGAAACATCTAGTCTGAATCAGATCTAGATCTATCTACTTGTCATCCATTAAAGGCAACTTCACATGAACCCTATACAATACACATGGGCCCGACTTTCTGTAAGCCTTACAAACTTTAATTTCATTGAATTGCATTAAAAATTTTAATTAAGGTTCAAAATGAGAGGGTTTGTGCCTCTCTTCCCTTGGAATTCATTCCCTCCAAGTGTGTTGATGTGTTGTTCACTGACGCATTTTATGAGGTGGAGTGATGCTCCTACATCATACTCCTACGATGAAAAAAATCATGAGCTCCTGCTCATGGCTCCCCTGATGTTGTTGTTGAGATCCTCCTGGGTTCCAAACTTTGATGTGAAGATGTCCATCTACTCCTCTTCCTTTTTGTTGCTACTATTATTGTCCTATTGTTGTAGGTTCTTCTCTGTTCCACCTCTCTCTGCTTCTTGATGCCTTCTTTGCTACTTCCAACATCAATATCTGTATCTCTTCTATCTCCTTATCCATTTGGTCCACTGACTGGCTCCTCTCTTATAGTCTGCTCTATTGTTGCATCTCCTCTTCATCAATCTCTAACTTGACCTGTTGGATGTGTTGAGTTTGCGCCATTTCCTTTTCTCCCAGGGCTTCCAATTCTTCACACAGATCAACTAAATCCATGTTGTTTGTTTGTTTCTCCTTTGCAGCAGGTTTGAATTCTGCAGTTGTCCTTTTTTCATCTCCCTTGCTGAAAATTTTGAGCAATTCCACTGAATTCTATTTTTTAATCCTCTCTTGAGAATATTCTAATGTCTTCTCTTTCTCCTCCTTCATGGCAATCTTTATTGGTTTTCTTTCCTTTGTTCCACCTGCAATATATAAAATGTTATATTTTAAAACATTTGGCACCATGGAATATTTCTCGGATGCCTGCTTCATAACCTCCTCATGTGAAACACTCTCACTAGCCTCTACTAGGCTATTTGGCAGGAATATATCGATTCCCCCAATCATCATAATGCATTTTTGATCCTCCTGTTTCAATGCTCCTTGTTGGTCTAAACTATCCTTTGAGTTCCTGAGACTTCCAAATAGTCTCATCTTCATTTATGTCATCACTCCTTGCTTATGTCAACTCTTGAATGAGTCCACAAGACTTTTAGACAGTCTCTCCTTCATTTCTGTCAGAACTCCTTGCTTATATGAACTCCTTTATGAGCTCATGATACTTTCAAATAGTCTCACCTCATTCTCCTTGCCCTCCTAGCAACCTGAGGTTTCACTTCTTCCCTCCTCACAATCTATGATATCCTCGACCAATCTCTCCTCATTTCTCACCTAGTAATCTAAACTTTCACTTCTTCCCTCCTAACAGTCTATGAGATCCTCAACTGATCTCTCTTCCTCGTCACTGAGGGTTTCTCTAGTCTCTAGTTCACAGATGTAAACCATCTCCTCCTATGTGGCACTAAGATAATCAACTTGCCTCAGCCACCTCCTCAATACCTGTCACTGCCTCTTGGAAACCAATTGTTGGACATGCCACTTCGCTTTTCGCTTCATGGGTCATTCATACTTCCAACTTCCATGTGCTTCATGTTACATATTCAACATCAACTTGTCGATATCCTCTCATATATCCTTGAGATCTTTATCCATATTCTCCTTGATTACCTTCCTGCGGTCTCCTCTAGGACCTTTCTTATGGCCTTCAGTAGCCATCTTCTCCTTATCTTCCTTAATAACGCAATTGGTCCTTCTCTTTCATCCCACCTAGCTGTCTACTTCGCCTGCTCTGCAACTAAGAGAACCATTGGCTTTCTCCTAGATCCCTCTTGGTTTTCTACTAACTAAAATCATCTCTGATACCACCTGATGCAAACCCCTACCACCTCCTGGGGTCTTTCCAACATCCCAGTCTAAGATCGTTCAAAATTCGGGAGTTGAATCGGCTCACAGGTTCTTGTTGAACCTGAAGAAACCTTTTCCACAGGTCCTTTTTCTTTTCTTTTGTGGGCCAAACGATAAACCTACGGGTACTTTTTTCTAAGCCCCTTCACCTTTAAAATCAATTTTAGGCACTAGCTCCTTCCTGATGCAAACCCCTACCACCTCCTCGGGTCCGCGCAACCTCCCAGTCTAGGATTGATCAACTTTGGGAGATGATCAGCTCACAAGCTCCTTTTGAGCCCTCAAATCTACTACATAGGCATTAAACCTTCTTTCTTGAATGCAAAATATGCTTTTCATGGGTCCTCGAGCACTAGCAAGCCCTACCTAGGACCATGGGCCAAAAACCATGGGATAAACCTCAAGTCTCCAAAGAATTTGGGACTTCAGAGTTATTTACCTTCGAGAGTCTCAACAGAGTAATACTCCAATCCTTCCGAAGATCGAAGTGACAGAGCATCGAACAAAAACAAGGATCAACTGATCACAACATCTGCTCTAACCTATGGTGAGGGTTCTTTTCGGGAATTCAGGCTTCAGAAAGCTAACCCGCTCTAACACTCTATGCTCCCGGAGTGTCGAACTACGAATCAACAGATCAAATGGTTGAACACTTCCCACAAATCGACGGTCTATGTTAACTCTGGGATCTCCACTGCACATCACCTCCAATCCCTCGGAGTGACAAACTAGTGAACCTTTGAAGGGAGATAGATCAATGGACCACAACTACTCAACATTCAACTGTTGGGATTTACTTTGGGACTTCGGCCTTCGGGAGACCACGAGTGCTAGCACACACAACCCTCTGGAGCGTTATATCTCTGGACTACAGGATCCGATGCCATCTGTACTCCTCCAATGGATAACTGGGATGGACTCTATCCTTCAGGCCTCCGAGAATCCTCACGACTCTGCACTATGCTTCCTTCGAACCCTGAACTATTGAGGTTCATATCTGTGCTCCACGTGTCCACTGTGATCAACGACTAACGTCAATACAACTCCTCTGGAGTACTATACCTCCAGACCTCTAGATCTACTAATGTGCATCCTTATCGCCGACGACCTGGATGTGCTCTTCTCTTCGAAGCTTTGGGAGACTTGCGACCCTTAGCACCTCGGCTCCACTTCCTCTGGAGTACAAGATCTCTGAACTCCAAGATCTTCTGACACGTACCCCTGGATCCAATGGCCAGGATTTACTTCGGGCTGTCGAGGCTTCGGGAAATCTGTCTCTCCTACACCTAAATATGATAAACCTACAAACTTATGAAGTCCAAAGAAGGTTGAGGGTTAAGACCCGTGCAACTCACCTGTATCCAACAATTATTGATCCTCGCGCCCAGATCTGATGGTTAGAATTTTTTCTCCTTTGTGGCATGCTCCTCCTCATGTCTGAGGTTGATCTAACGACCCATATTGATTATAAAATCCCATCTGATGGTTGTCGTAACTTTTCCTCCTCTGTTGCTGCTATGATTTCCTTCAAATGAAGGATTCTATCAAAAAGTTCTAAGGTTTGGCCTTTGAACCTTCCTCTGTGAAACAAATTGTTGGGCCTCGGCTTGTGTTGCACCTATTGAGATTTGAACTTAAGAAGAATTCATTTTTGCACACACCTTATGCTCCTCCTGCAGACAAATACTTTGACTAATTTCACCTTCTACACTCCTTGCAGGGTTCTCTGTGCACAATGACACTATTTCCCCTTCAACAAAATTTTCTACCCTCCTGGCAGCTCGACGCTCATTCTTCTGAGATTTGACCAACACTTTAGAAACATGTTGGTTTTGTGCAATCCTTGCACCAACTATCAGAGTGTTCAACAACTCTGATGTGCCCACATGACAACCTCCTCACAGAACTTGAAGAAGAGTTCTCAGGCACTCCTTGCGCCTGCTCAATGCACTCCTTTCAGAGCCTTCTCCTTAGAGTATTCAATAACTCTGGCGTGCACTTCTAACACTACTCCTTCTGATCTTTATAACTTGTTCTAGTGAGCCCACCCGACACACTCTTCTCTGAACTAAAAAAAATTTCAAGTGCACTCCTTGCACCGGCTTCATAGATTTTTCAACTACTTTGGTGTGCACTCCTTGCACAAGCCTAAGAGCCCAGAACACTTAGAAAACTACAGATAGATAGATAGATAATCCTATCTAATTCATGCAAAGGAAAACATACTTGCATCCATGGAATTCATAAACACACAGTAAACATTTAAATATATTCAGAAAAACTCATAAACATACACAAAAAACCTCATATGCAGGAAAAAATGCTCTTTGTATTAATCTGAATGGTTTTGTATACATGTTTACAAAGTTGGACTGCAACATAGTCTTTAGCTCTTCTCCTCTTCTCTCTTCTCTTAATTCTCTTCCACTAACTCTCTTCCTAATGAATTTCGATACAAAGATCTCGTTTACAAAAGAGGGGCTTCTTGAGCCTTCCCTCTAGCTACCTACTCTCATTGAATTACATTGAATTACATTTAATAAACATCTAGTCTGAATCAGGCCTAGATCTATCTACGTGTCAACCATTAAAGGGGACTTCACATGCATCCTGTACAATACACATGGGCTCAGATTTCTTTGAGCCTTACAAACTTTAATTTCATTGAATTGCATTAAATTTTTTAATTAGGGTTCAAAATGAGAGGGTTGGCACCTCTCGTCCCTTGGAATTCATTCTCTCCAAGTGCATTGATGTGTTGTCTGTTGATGCGTTTAATAAGGTGGAGCGATGCTCTTGCATCAGTTTGTTGGTGTAATTCTTCAAAGTTTATAAAACAAATTTAATAAAATATATATATTATGAAACAAATAAATAAAGTTCACAACAATTAGATGTTATAAGGGAACAATTGTGAAACAATGATGTTCCATATACAATAAAGTCTATTTATTTTACTTAGTGCCTACTNGTTTATAAAACAAATTTAATAAAATATATATATTATGAAACAAATAAATAAAGTTCACAACAATTAGATGTTATAAGGGAACAATTGTGAAACAATGATGTTCCATATACAATAAAGTCTATTTATTTTACTTAGTGCCTACTTAGTTTCATCAATTTATATTATACACTTCTTTGTACTAAAAAAAACTATATCAATTGTTTTCGATTTCATTTTTATCATGAAAAGTATCATAAGTCTATTTACTTAAGTAACTTAATGAGGAATAATATTAATTTTACATTACAAGATCATGGCCAAGCCACACCAAATTGGTAAATTATACAGAGTTATACATACCCTATGCCCTCTAGTTTTGAACTTGTGACCTCTTAGGAGGAAACACGTGTTCTTAACCATTAGGCCCACTCAGGCTATATTAATTTCTCCTCTAAATAAAATAAAATTTGAAAAGAGGCAATGTTCTCACGAAGATACAGTGAATTTATGGGGAGTAACACTTGGAGTAATTTTTAAAGGTTTTAAAACTACTTTGAATAAGGTGAAATTAAATTACAGTATGTACGGTTGTACTACATGTTTATTGGTTATCTCGTACGTACATTTTAATTAAAACCACACTGTGTTATTAGCAATCAATTGGTTTTCAAGAATATTGCCAACCTTTAGGGTTGAAAAATCATCAATTTTCAGGGATATTGCCAACTTTTAGTGTTCATAAATCTATCTTCAAAATGGCATTTATAGATCTATTTAGATGAAGGAGTAGAGGTAGGGTCCATTTATCACTTGCAGGGTCAATTTATTGTGTTGTATATATACTACAGAGCATAGATAATTTTGATAATTTGAATCGCATATAAAATTTAAAGCAAAGTTGCACTCACTTATATTCAATTTTTGAATGTTTTGAATGGTGAAGTGAATATAATAAGATCAACGAACGATAAGATCAATGGTGAAGTGAATAATAAGTTGCACTCACATCTCTGATGCCATCACCGTGGCATCTAGAGAGGCTATTAGAGCGTATTGGCCTCGTGAACTCAGTGGATATGTTTCTCTTTCCCATCCATGTTACAGAGTATTGCAAGCTTTTAAGCTTTTCGCCATGTCTGTCGAAGCTCAAATCCCCTCCAGCAACCGAGTGGTCCGCTTGGACAGAAAATCAACAGTAATCCCATCTCGTCCATCGCAGCCCCAGCATTGCAAGCTCTGCCCTTCCGATTTACAGATGCTCTGCTGCGATTACATTCAGAAGGGTCTCTTATACCACATGCCCTTCGCCGATGATCACCATTTCGTTTCGGCGGTGGAGCTTTTGAAGAAGAGCCTCTCTGAAGTCCTTGTCCATTTCTACCCCTTGGCAGGAAGGCTTATCACTTCCTCTGATGGCGTTCTGTACATCGACTGTAACGATGCCGGCGCGGATTTGATCGAAGCATCCGCGCCCGATGTCGTGATTGAAGATATAGCAGGTCCTGAGGGCGGTCCAGTCGTTGGCCAATTGTTTGCTCTTGACGGCGCTATCAACCTGGACGGTCATTTTCTCCCTTTGCTGGTGGTTCAGGTCAGTTCGGGCAATTTTAAATCCTGGTGGTTTACTGGTATTACTCTTTTGTTGAACTCAAATGTTTAGATAGATTTTTTTGTCCCAGGGTCCTTCAATTCTAACCCTGACTATGATCAGGTGACTAAGCTGAGAGATGGAATCGCGATAGGCTTCACATTCAACCACGCGGTAGCAGACGGGACTTCACTCTGGAACTTCATAAACTCATGGGCGGATCTCTGCAGAGGAGCGGCCGCAGTCTCTGGTCCGCCCCTTCACAGCCGGTGTTTCGACATTAAAGATTCCCACATAGCTCTGAACCTGCCTATAACCCAAACGATCCGCGAGTTCTCCCCGCCTCCGCTGAGCGAAAAAGTATTTCACTTCAGCAAGGAGACGATCCTGAACCTAAAGGACAGAGCCAACCGGAATAATTCAAACGGCCCAATCATAATATCCTCCTTCCAGGCACTCTGTGCCCACTTATGGCAGGCCATCACACGGGCTCGCGGCCTGCAGCCCCACGAGCCGACGACCTTCAAGCTCGGAGTGAACTGCCGATCCAGATTGATTCCTCCTCTGCCTTACTCTTATTTCGGCAACGCCGTCCAACTCGTTATCACCACTGTCACTGCCGGGGAGCTCTTGGCGGCCGATATCTCTTCCGCATCGTCGTTGCTGCACCGCATCATATGGCAACACACCGATGCCAACATCAGGGCCGAGCTGCAAAGATTTAACCAGCATCCCTCTCTAATGAAGCTGGATAGAACAATTCCAGATAACAGTGTGTTGATCGGGAGTTCTCCGAGATTTCCAACGTACGACAACGACTTCGGATGGGGAAGACCGTTGCGTGTAAGGAGTGGTTGGGCCAACAAATTGGATGGGAAAGTATCTTTATATCCAGCTAGGGAGGGAGGAGGAAGTATCGATCTCGAGATTAGCTTATTACCTCCTTTCATGGCCGCCTTGGAGACCGACCCGCAATTTCTTTTCCCTATCTTGTGAATAGAACAAAATTAGAAAACACTGTTCATGCACTGAGCAGGCTTAGAGAATAATTATCCCAGCATCATTTTGCAATGATACCAAAATAGACAGCACTGCCGTGAGAATAATTATACCGCCTTTTTACAATTAGTTTGGTCAAAATAAAATAAAATCGCATCTTCTTATTATATTTACCCCGAAAAGTAAAATCGCATCTTCTTATTATATTTAAGTCGAAAGGGTACACCTATTTATAATGGGCACAATTAATGATATTTTAACCTTATTTAACCTTAAATCTTAATCTGATGGCTATGCATTGAAGATGCTGGTATATTCTTAGTCATCCTCCAAAATCAATGGGTCAGATTTATTATTCATAACTTTCTTGTATTTATCAAGGCATCCATTAACATGTTTACTTTTTAACATTTACCTAATCACATTAAAAAATTACTGTAAGGATATGTAAATGCCAAGTTTAAATGATTAAGTAGGATTAAACCGTGCAACCAAACGTTTCATATTACGACAGATTACAGATTACCACATACGTTTTATATTGGGGGCACGAATTTTCAGCCAATACCTTTTAACATTTTCCACTGCCAGTTAAGACTGTACTAGTTTTAATATGTGACAATATTTCCCTTTCCTTGAGGGATTATAATAATAAACCCTCTAGTTGAGTTATATATTATTATTTTAATTTATATTTAGTATAAAAACTTTCATATTTTGGATTTTTTTGGGATTTATTTACATATTCGGATTTGGACGTGTAAGTGGTATCGTTTCAACTTCTCTTCGTTGTAAAGAGAAAGATTCTTCTTCACTGTAGAAATTTTAGATCCAACTTTATTAAATGTATTTTCCTCTACTTTAATGACAGGTTTGCAGGATTTCAAAAAATTCCATTGTTGGGAGGAGAGATTTTCACTTCTGCCCTCTTTGAAGCGTTTTTATGATTTTTTTAGTTTTATTGGTTCCATAAAAAAATGTATTATTTATGTAAGTAATATATGATAAGATATGAAACTCTGATTTGTTCAAAACATGAGGTTGTATTTGAAACTCACATTTTTTTTCAAAATATGTAGTTGTTGGGTTAAAAAGGTCATCTACAACTTAGTATGGAAGATAAGATGGACACTCATAACTATCAACTAAGTTTTGTATTTTTATATCATCAAACTATTTCAGTTTAACAGATTATCTTCTTGTACACACTTTTAATTTTAAAAATTAACAAATAAGAGATTCTAACTTGAAGCATTTTTATGATTTCTTTACTTTTATTGGTTCCATAAAAAATGTATTATTTATGTAAGTAATATATGATAAGATATGAAACTCTCATTTGTTCAAAACATGAGGTTGTATTTGAAACTCACATTTTTTTTTCTTTCAAAATATGTAGTTGTTGGGTTAAAAAGGTCATCTACAACTTAGTATGGGAGATAAGATGGACACTCATAACTATCAACTAAGTTTTGTATTTTTATATCATCAAACTATTTCAGTTTAACAGATTATTTTCTTGTACACACTTTTAATTTTAAAAATTAACAAATAAGAGATTCTAACTTTTTTTTATGCCTCAATAGCATATAGATCTAATCATTGTACAAAAACTATCGACAAAAGGTTAAGTAGTATTCATGCAATGATGCCAAGATAGCTACAACTTACCTAAAAAGAATAAAAGTAGTTAAGAATGATTGTAAAAATAATAATAAAAGTTATGTAATGCAAAATTCAAAATAATTATTGTTATTAATATAATGAAATAATAAATATTACCCAATTATTTTGGATTTGTTTTTTTTAAGTTACAATTATTAATGTTTTTTAAAATGAAATAAAATAGAGCTTGGATTTGTTTTTTTTAAGTTACAATTATTAATGTTTTTTAAAATGAAATAAAATAAAGCTTGTGAGTATACTTTACACAAAAATCAACATTCAAATTTAAGAAATTGTTATTATATTACATTACATATTATATAATATATTGTTATTATATATGTGTATGTGGATAGGGGTAAATTTTTTATTTGTCTTTCAAATTGAGGATTTCAAAAATTAAATGAAAAAATAAAAAAATGGGTAAATACTGATCAAATTTAATCACTGGGAAAGATGTCCATACAACATAAAAACATATATATATATATATATATATATATATATATATATATAAACAACAAGTGAGCTCAATCACCTAAAGATATTAGATCCTCTAAATACCAAACTAAGATAAATCTATGCTAATATAATTATTTTCTTTTCTAATAATAATCAAAATTTTAATAAAATACAATATTTTTCTAAATCAATTTTATTTTAAATTTTNAGCCGACGACCTTCAAGCTCGGAGTGAACTGCCGATCCAGATTGATTCCTCCTCTGCCTTACTCTTATTTCGGCAACGCCGTCCAACTCGTTATCACCACTGTCACTGCCGGGGAGCTCTTGGCGGCCGATATCTCTTCCGCAGCGTCGTTGCTGCACCGCATCATATGGCAACACACCGATGCCAACATCAGGGCCGAGCTGCAAAGATTTAACCAGCATCCCTCTCTAATGAAGCTGGATAGAACAATTCGAGATAACAGTGTGTTGATCGGGAGTTCTCCGAGATTTCCAATGTACGACAACGACTTCGGATGGGGAAGGCCGTTGCGTGTAAGGAGTGGTTGGGCCAACAAATTGGATGGGAAAGTATCTGTATATCCAGCGNATGATTTTATTGAAGGTTTGGGTTTAACATTTTTCATATATTTTCTTATAAAAAAATGTTACACGTGTATTGGGACTTTTTCGTTCATTAACTTTTGTTTTAGTAGTTTTCAAGGAAATTCTTTCAATCCAATAATATTCCATTTAAATAAAGAACCTTTGATGCATAGATAAAGACATAAGAAAGGAAAACCATGGTCATGATGATGCCAAGGATCCAAGTCCTATAGCTACACCAGGAATGATAAGTTTCTTTGTTATTATTTTTTTTATGGTTTCTTACGTTGTTGCTAAGTATAAGTCATGTTTTTCTAGGTTAGTTGATATTAGTTTTAATATTTACTAGTTATATGTATAGTTTATTTGAGGTTCTGAATCTCTATAAATGATATAGATACAATGGTGAACTCTGAAGACTTTTCTGAAGTTCTTTATCCTAATTTCCCTTTTGGTAGGACACAAAGAGTCTTGATTGTATCCATCTTACCTTGATACGAGGGTGATGTTATCTTTCCTCACACTTATATATTTTTCTTTGTATGCCAATCTTTCATTTTTATATTCCAAAATTTTAGAGGATTGTCTATGCTTTGATTATTGTCTTTCTTCATAAAATTGCAAAATTTCCTTGAAGTTTCCTATTATTCCCAATATCTCTATCTAATTATGTAAAATCCCCACTAATTTTTTTTGTATTTTTACTCAGTAGTGTAGACATTTCGTCAAACACTTTGTAGATGAACTCAAAACCCACTAAAACAACTCAATTTATGTTGTTGTTATTTATTGTGTTTATGTATCAAATAGAACTTAGTTTGCAACAATGAATGTGACAAGAAAGAATGGAAATAAACAATGACTAAAAAAGATTTAGAATAAAATGACACCTCTGGCTTTATTTATGATTATCAAATCTGCAACAATTATAAAGAAAATGACTTACAATTCACTTCATAATTGCTTACAGAGATTGGCACAGTTTAGATAAGAATGGAGGGTAATAATGCCAATGTAATGTTGTTGTAATGGTCCTTATGTCCAAATAAAATTCCTTTAGGAACAACCATGAACTCTGCCACAAGAATCACTACCCAACTAAGAAAATCAACGCATAATAGAAGCATACTCGATCCTCTAACAAGAAACTTGACCATCATTGAAGGTAATTCAACCAACAAAGAGGATCGCATCCCTCTAATAAAAAAACCTGCCCAGAAATGAAGAACTCATCCCAACACTAGAAGGGAGCTCAACCCTAGCTTAAACTCGCCCCCCAACAGTGATAGATTCCCTCCTTTGACCAAAAACTCGACCAACAATGGAAATTCATCCCACAACAAATGTAAATCGGCCTCCAAAATAAGGAACTCAATCCACTAACACAAGATATGCATCCACAAACCCAACTCGCCCTCCTCAAGAGAAATCTCTCCCAAAAGTGAAAAATTAACTTCCAAATGTTGAAATCTCAACCACAATGAAGCACAATGAAAATAGATGAGTAATATTTCCTCCACGATCAACTAGGGTGGATAGTCTCACCATCAAACCCAATCTTTTCTAAGGTTTTTCTTCCCAAGAGCCAAAATTCACAAGAGCTCCTCAAATTATTCTTACAAAATAAGTCATGAATGAATGAGAGAATGCACCCCATTCTCTTTTATAAATGTGTTGGAACACGCGTAGGTAGGTTCAAGACCATGGGTTAAAGTTACTTAGTCAAACAAATTCCTACAAACACTAACCCTTTTGGCATCACCTGCAAGCAGGTGAAGTCCCACCTGAGGTATCTTTAGGGGAACTGTAGGAACCAATATTCTGCAGCGGTGAGGGAAATATGGGAAACATGTTTTGTCCTACCTACATGATCCTTTCATGCACTAGATCCTAGTTAATCTGAACTCATTACTTAATATATGCACATAAGTCCATATTCATGCTATTTAGTGGTTAATCATACAATTATGGATATTGCGCATTAGTCTATCAACAATATCAGAAAAGATAAACATTTATCCAAATTAAAGACAATAATTAACACAATACAAACATGAATGATCATCCAACAATACAATTATACACAAAGTTACCGTGGTTCACCCCCCTTCGGGATACGTCCACAAAATATTGGTTTTTTTATTATATTTGAGTATCTTGATTTCACTTTGTGCTACAATTGATGCTTAGCATACAATATTCTTCAAAACTATAGTTTATTTACACTGATATACTCTCTTAAATTCTCTTTCTCTATAGACCTCACGATCTCAACAACTTAAACAACACAACAACTACTAACTTCATAGATCTTTTACATATTTATACATTTTTCTCAAGTTGTTTTTGATATCTCATAATGAGTTGGCTACCACTCCTACTTGGTTGGCGACAATTCATTATGGGATGGATACAACTCACGCTTGACGGGTTTTCCTGAATTTTGCACTAGTTTTTCTTTCGTGTCCCTCGTCTTCTCCTCTTTCCTCTCTCTTCTTTATTGATCTTCTTGATCTTATTGATCATGCTCCTTTTCCATTTGTCTAGTCTCTTCTCCCTGTTCCATTCCCATATCTTCATACCCAACATGCCCCTAACACTCACCTATGGCTTGTCCCAAGCCACTTAGGCCTATTGTGTCACGCTCTTCCATGCCTCAACAATTTTTTGGAGGGTGTCCTTCAATGCCTACACTGTTGTTGTTAGTTCTTCTTACTTGTTCAATATTTCCTCCATTGTTTTCACTGTCAAACTAGGTAGTTTGTCATCGGTGTCTTTCACCGCCAATGTCATAATGCTTTGCGTGACAACTAGTTCTTCTAGTACCCTAAGGGCTTCATCCTATCATGGTTGTAATTTTTGTGTGATCTTCCGCTATTATTCCTTCATTTGTTTCGCTACACTGTATAGTTTCCTGTTAGGAAGAAGTGCTACCATTATTTTTGTTGGTGGTAGCATATTTACATGCTGAGTGGCTTGATGCGCATGTTCTTGTGTAGTCCTAATTTTCTCTTACAATGCTTGTAGCTCTTGGTTGTTAGTAAGATTTGTACAAATGTGCGTGCCTTCATCACACATGATCCGGATTTAAGAGTGAAACAAACTGATTAACAGACTGAATAAAATAAACATGGAGATAGGAAGAATAACACAAATATTGAGTGAACAATATCTTCTATTAAATAATGAAATAGGATGAAAGTGTAAAACTTCAGAACCAAAACTTGCTCGAATGGTAGTAGCTATCTTTGAGAAGAGATGTGGCTGCTATGTGCATCTGTCTGAGAAGAATCAATTACAATGAGGCTCCATAGGCCCTTTTCATATTACTCATGAATGCCAAAACCCTAGACATCCAAAAACCTAACCCTAGAAGGTAAAACGCCAAAAGTCATGTGGGCACTATGGGTAAGTTGGTGTAATTTGGTACCTCAACTTCCTAGGTTCATAAATTTTTCATACGACCTATGTTTTAGGCACGTGATAGATCATTGGAAAGTTCTTTAAGAGAACTACACATTATGCTATCAGACTCTGACTTCGTCTACAATCTGACTGCAGTGAACCAAGAAAACAATGTTTAGGGCCCCAAAACAACCCTGAAAGTACAACAAGACGTGCTGACATGAAAACATACAAAATAGGCCAGTTGGATTAGGCAGGTGGCCACCTGTATCTACCTAGAGAATGTGTGAGGCTTCAGACAACCCCAAAAGTGTAGAAATCACAATTATAAAGTAGTACAGAAAGACTTGCTGAAGAAAAACGGACCTGAGGAGCAAGTTGGAATAGGTGGGTGGGCACCAATATCCACCTAGATCAACACATTTGTATGCATTCCTGTTCAAAGTTTTTTTATCTTTTCCATTGATGTCTTCGTAGTCTGTTCCATTTGTGATCTCTCTTCTGGTGGCGTCCCTGGTGTTGTGCACACTTCCAACTCCTTGATATTAGTGCGAAGTCCTTTGATAACCTCGCTAATATTTACTACATGTTCCTCTACCGTGGCCTTTACCACCATCGATACTTATGGGACCTCCTTATATAATTTTTGGATTGATTCATGGACTTTCTGCACCATTTCTTCAGCTTCCTCCTTCTCCTTCAAGGCTTTAGAGGCCTTTGCTTTAGTCTCGACTTTTTTGTTTAAGGGTTTCTCATCCTTTCCTTCCGTGCCTTCACTCTTTTCTATCTTGGCTTTCTTTGCCTGTCTCTCTTCTTGAATCTTATCCTTTTCTATGAGTTCCACTCGTTGTTCTACCAGGCACTTTTTCTATAGTGTAGTGGTACATTTCTTCTAGAGTTAAACCTTCTCAACTTCTAATTTATCCAATTCACTGGTTGTGGTATCTACCCGAAGACGTAGTTCCTACATGATACTTGTGTGAAAACCCTATAATAATTCCACTGGCATCTGTGAGATGACTAGATCCATGTGACTTAGTCCTTGTAGCTTCTCTTGTACCTCAGGGTTGGGTAACTCAACTGTCTCTATTGGGATCTTGATCACTCTCTTCTATGTTGTTAGTTGTGTTGATACGAAAGTCTGTGCTTCCTTTGTTATTCCTTCTTGGGTTGTACTTGATCCTTGCACATGTGCCAATCAGTCTATTTCTAGTAACTATTGTAGCTTCAATCATGTCTCTCACAAAGTGATACTAGACATCAATATGTTTTGTATTTGAATTATATGTTGGGTTCTTTGCTAGGAATATTGCACTCTGGCTATCACAATCTAATCTTACTCCTTGTTGTACCAACCCAATACTTAAACAAA
Organism: Picea sitchensis; assembly: GCA_010110895.2. Classification (NCBI taxonomy): domain Eukaryota; kingdom Viridiplantae; phylum Streptophyta; class Pinopsida; order Pinales; family Pinaceae; genus Picea; species Picea sitchensis. The sequence continues at coordinate 15,674 of SNQJ01S0065019.1, read as the reverse complement.
ATATATGTAACCATATCGCTTCCTTGCTTGCATGCGTGGTTGCCATGTATTCATCTTCTGTAGTTGAGAGTGCCACTGCATATTGTATTTTTCTCATCCAACTAAATGCACCTCTAAATAGGTTAATTTCATACCCACCTATAGATCTTCTATGACCCAGATCTCCATCCTAGTCTGCATCAAAAAACCCAGTATGTCCAACACTTTGTCCAATCCTGGTCTTCCTTAGTAGCACAATCCATAACTGGAAATGCCACACAAATACTTGAAAACCCTCTTTACTATTGTCCAATTCACCTTCCTTGGTTTTGACATATACCTGCTAAAACTCCCATTGCATGTACAATTTCTAGTCTAGTACATACCATTGCATATATCAAGTGGCCAACCGCACTACCATATGGAACATGGGACATATCCTCTTCTTTTTACTGTGTCTACAAATAAATTTACACCTACAGGAATATGAACCTTGACTGATTTAATTTCCTACATATTAAACCTCTATAATATCATCTCAACATATTTTCTCCAATTCAACTAGAGTTTCCTATTTGCAAGGTCTCTTTTAATCTCCATTCCTGTAATGAAGTTAGCAGCACTGAGATCCTTCATGCAAAATTTGGACGATAGTTATGATTTCACCTCCTTAATAACATCCATATTATTTCCTACCCACAACATGTCATCGACATACAACACTACATAAATGAAGTCATTACCAACATGCTTGGAATATACACAGTGATTATCCCTTCTTCTTACCAATCCTAGTCTAAGGATGTATGTGTCAAATTTTTGGTACCACATCCTAGGTGATTTCTTCAGACCATATAGTGACTTCTTTAACTTACAGAGAAACTCTTTATTTCCCTTCACTGCAAATCCTTTTGGATTCTTCATGTATATTTCTTCTTCCAGATCTCCATGTAGTAATGTTGTCTTCACATCCATTTGTTATACTTCAAAATCAAAAGAAACAACAAATAAAAGAAATATAATATAATTTAACTTGACAACAGGATAAAAAACAATTCACCAAAGTCAATTCCCTCTACCTGGGAATAACCTTTTTCTACTAATCGAGGTTTGTATTTCTCCACTTTACCTTGTGCATTCAACTTCTTTGTAAACACTGATTTTCTTCCAATGGCCTTTCTTCCAATTAGCAACTCAACTAGATCCCATGTCTTATTCTTATCCAAGGAATCCATCTCTTCAACCATGGCATTCTTCCATAGTTTACTATCCTTTTACTTCATTTCTTCCCTGACAGTTATGGGATCATGATCAGTAATAGATAAAGAAAAATTATCACAAAAATCAAGTGGACTATGCCTTTCTAGTTTCCTTCTTTTCCTCATTGATCTCCTCAATATTGGAGCATGAGGTTCTTTTTATTCATATTCATCTTCCTTCGTTGAGTCATATTTTGAATCATTCAACTCAAACTCTATATTTTCAGGTTATTCTTGACTTGGTAGGGATTCCTATTTGGGAACATATTTAACCTCTCAAAAAAACAACATCTTGAATGTAAACAATAATCTTATTTTCCAAGTTCCAAATATTATAAACTTTCATACCATCTTTATAACCAATAAAGATACATTTTTCATATTTATTATCCATATTACTCCTTTTTTCTTTTGGAACATGTAAATAAACATCACAACCAAACACTCATAGATGTTCAAGAGAGGGTTTCTTAACAATCCATACCTCATGCATATTNTACCCACTGCTCTGCCCATAATTCATGTCCTAACCTGGCACCATTGTGTGTTCTCCTTGATTTTTTTCAATGTCATGTTCATCCCTTTCGCAACCCCATTATCTTGAGGTGTGTATGGATTAGTATTATGCCTTGATATACCACACTTCTTACATAACTCTTCAAATTCATTCCTACATAAATTTCCACCATTATCTCTCCTCAACACCTTTACTTTCTTCTCCATTCGATTTTCTACATGAGCCTTAAAATCTTTAAATTTATCAAATACCTCATATTTATTCCTAAGAAAATCAATCCATGTGTTCCTTGAGAAATCATCTATGAATGAAACATAATACACATATTTACCTAGTGATGGAATAGGCACAGGTCCGAACACATCACTTTGTATCAACTATAATATCCCATTTTCTGTTATAGCACTAGATTGAAATCTTACTCGATTATGTTTACCATATATACATTTTTCACATAAATCAAAATTCATGGTGCAATTAGACATACTTGCAAGCATACCTTTACTGTGTAGTGTTCGAAGGCCCTTTTCTCCAATATGTCCCAATATTTGATGCTAAAACATGGCCTTCTTTCCATGGATAGTGTGGATCCTATCTTATTTATTTCTCTTCTCATGGACAATAGAACTATTACACCCATCTGTATAAGTTCTTCCCAATAACTTGTACATATTTCCACATCAAACTCCCCTCATCAACACCATTTCTCCCCATACCATATTGCAAGTTCCCTTCCCAATAAGGTATCCAAACCTACATCATCCAACTTACATACATATATTAGGCTCCTGGATAGATATGGAATGTGCAGAACTTTAGGGAAAGTTCTAATCCTTCCATGTTTGATCAACAACTTAACCCTTCCATATCCCATGATTTTGGTTTTTGAGTCATCTCCTAGGAAGACCTCACCACTATCATACTTTTCATATTCACTAAACCACTCCCTATGAGGAATCATATGAAATGATGCACCAGAGTCGATCAACCATACATCACAATCTATATTCTATATGTGTACCTGTATATGCCACGTAAACATCACCTCCTTATTCTATGGAGGTTTTCACCTCTGTGGAAGAGGCATCATCAGATCCATTTTCTTTATCAACATTCTTAGAACTCCAATATTTCTTATAATTCTTAGC
>SNQJ01S0065019.1:0-12761 GCA_010110895.2 Picea sitchensis | reverse complement strand
TGTAAGATCCAAGCAGTCATCAGAAATGAAAGGAACCTAATGCATACATAAGAAGGTTGTAATGATCAAACATGACACATACCATGATACCTTGGACCAATTACCCCATGGAGCAAGATTCCTCTCTGATGAAAGTCCAAGCCTATGGTGATGGAAGTTGCTGCTGCTGACAGGACAAATCTGGCGAAGAAAAAGAAAGATGGGCACTCCAGGGCCATGCCCAGGTCAATCCTGCTCTCGGTACTTCATGTCTAGGACCTATGGGCTTTGAGACATGATCTCCTAGTTATCCCTAGATATCGGGGATAACAATGACTATCCATGATTTTCCACCTCATCTCTTCTAATAACTAGGATGAAACTACATCCTCATACTTCAATGCAAATTGCGTGGCACTACCTATTTCTAGAAGCATATTATCCTAGGAGTCTGGAAAAGAACCTAAAAAATTAATACACTTATCTTCTTCTGCAAGCGTAATATTAATAAAGACAAGTTGACTTACCAAATTTTTTAAGGAATTTATATGATTTGTCACAGAATCTCCATATTCCATCGTAATATGATACAAAGTTTTTAGAAGAAACTATTTTTTTACTAGGGAATTTGACTGATACAAATTTCCCAATTTTTCCCATAGTTCCTTGCATTTATATTCTCTCAACACATTCAGTAACACTGAATCTTATAGGCATAGTCGAATCATACTCCTTGCTCTTCTATCTAGCTTCTCCCATTCTTCTTTTAACATACCAGTGGATTGAGTACTAGTAGTTTGTGTACCAGTAGGTTATGTACCAGGATCCACAATGATCCATTGTTCTTTGTCTACAAGAAGGTACTCCATCTTTACCTTCCATAGCTCAAATTTTGACCATTGAACTTCTCAATATCAATTTTATAATTTCTTGACATTATCTTTCAACATATGAATCACCATTGCAAATATCCCACTGAACCCATGTCTATCACATACCCAAGATAAACTTGATTTATTAAGACCAATACAAACCTTCAACAAGAAAGGTATCCCCCTAAAACCAAAAGCATGCTCCGATACCACATTTAAGTTTTAAACCTATGGAGTAAAGAAATTCATATGGATTCTTAAGAAAAATAAAATTAATAAATGGCCCATACACATAATACACAAAGATTTATTCTAGGAACCCTTAACCGGGAGAAAGCCATCCTTCTTTGGTGTCGCACCTCTTAAATATTCATTGTATTAATTTCACCATTCAAAATACGATATACACAATATTTTAGGTATTCTTTGGCTACCAAAACCTTAATCCCTTAATCCAGGATTAATTTAGAAAATCACTACAAATAGCAAAACACGCTAAAATAGCGAAAACCACCAAAAAACAAATTAGGGTGATGCCCTAAATCCTTCATGGAACCAAGGGGGTGAATCCTAGCCCCCCTATAGACCCCCCTTGAGTAGCACTCAATGCACATGCCTACAAAGAGTGATAGGTGATGAGATCGACAGACGCATTCATCAAATCTGACACACCCCCCCACTCACATACAAAGAGTATAACACCTACCCAACATGACTATGATTGATTATGATTGGAAATGGATGACCATGGTTGGCTATGGTTGAGAATGATTGACCATGTTTGACTATGGTTCAACATGTTCAACCAAGGGTGGTCATATTTAACCATGGTTAACTTTGGTTGACCTTATTTGACCATGGTTGATCATGTTTCACTATGGTTAACAATGCTTGACTATGCTTGAATATGGTTAACTATGTATTGAAACATTTGCATGTGGTTGACCATGCTTGACTATGGTTGAAATTGGTTGACCATGGTTTTCTATAGGTTGCTCATGTTTCACCATGGTTTTCTATGGTTAACCATGTTTGGCTATGGTTGACCATATTTGACTATGGTTGACCACCCAACAAATCTCTTCCCCACTTTTTCAGAGTTACTAAATCTTATTCCACTTCCCAAAACAACACCATTACTACCTACTATGGCCACCACACCTACAATGAAAAAACCTTCTTCTTCCAAACAAAATGGTCTCCGAACCAGACTTGCTTGCACCATCTACTCACAATACAACAATTACACTCACAACTTCCCAACTCTCCCTAAATTTTGATAAACACTAGCGACAATGCATCAAAATACATTACCTGCACCCACGAAGGCACTCCCCACCATCACAAATGTTACTGACATTCATTATATTTCCACGCCAGTAAACAAATGAATGTGATTCCCTTGCACATTATGTGAACAACAAGACTATTTCACATATAGGTTTCCTCTCATTATCTCTGCCTGAAGTTGACATACAACCACATTTATGCATGTCCACACAACAACATCACCTTCCACTGAACCAACCTTGACAATATCTCCACATGGAGGACATACCATACCCATATTAAGGCTAGAACCCTTACCTTTGACCCCACTGGATATCCCCACACCGCCACCATCTGAATACTTTCCCCTGAATCCATTGGATTCGCCTGTAATACCCATTCATGAGATTCTTCCTCCTCCAACCTTCCATACCCCACAAAAGTATATGGATATTTGGTTCATGTCATTTAGTGAAACCTCATCACCTTCTCCCACAAGTCTACCCACCTCGGTCAGAACTAGTGATCATTCACCCTCATCTCATATACCTTCCATAGACGACCCCCTCATTACTAACCCAAATCTCACTAGAGCCATCACCTCTTCTCTATATTCTACTCAAACTGTTATCGACCCATTACACTCCATTTTTCAATCAAATGAAGACATTTTAGAGGCCATGAAAACACTAGATTTTCCCTGGCATTCATTTCACCATTGATCCTTGTTCTTAGCTCACGCAACATTTCAACGACACCCAGACACTCAAGTCTTTGTGATTGAAACCAAATATTGTATTCCCCCTGGTCATGTTGATTGGTTCAAAAATCCAATCCCTGCACCTGATTCCTCTGAAAAAGGGAACATGGAAAACATCTTCCCTACAATTAAGATCGACATCTCTATCAAATCCAACATCGTCTAATAAATCACTCTTGACGATGCATGATCTCCCAAAGAAAGAATTATGGGATATTTTCACATGGTCTTACACATAAATGATTGGATTATACCCTGTCATTTTTTAACACTATATTGACACATGGCCCGATGTCACCCTTGTTTGTCAAAATCAATATCCCCTTCACCCTTCTAAGTCCATGGCTATCAAAATTGAAATCAATAAGTTGTGTGTCATTGGCTTCATCTACCCTATCACATACACATCTTGGGTCTCAAAACTCATCCCCGTCAACAAACAACAAGGAACCATTATGATCTACATCGTTTTTCATGATCTCAATCAAGCTTGTTCGAAAGAAAACTTTCCATCCCCCTTCATTGATAAAGTTATCGATGATTGTGCCGGTCACAAAGTCCTTTCACTCATGGACGGGTTCTTCGACTATAACCAGATTCAAATTCTCCATGTTGACCAATACAAAATAACATTCACAACACCATGGGGTACCTTCTCATACTGGATTATGCCATTTGGACTAAAAAAATGCGGGTGCTACCTTCCAGTAAGCCATGACATATGGATTTCACGATCTTGCCCATATTGTACTTTCTTACTTGGATGACCTCACTACTCACTCCAAGAAGCGCTCCCAACACATAAATGATTTACATCTTGTCTTTCAATGCTTCCATAGATACAATATTTGACTAAACCCTATTAAATATGTCTTCTTCATCACTGACATATGCGCATTTGGCTTCATCGTTTCTCAACGAGGAATCACTATGGACCGCCTCAAATTCTAGGCCATTAATGAGATTCCTACCCCCAAGAACTTATTCCAATTACAAAGCCTCTGAAGTAAATCTAATTTCCTATGATGCTTTGTTCCCAACTATGTTATCTGCACCCACAACTTCTTATGATTACTAGATCATGACATCCCATTTTAGTGGGACCAACATTCCAAATACACCTTTGAATCTATTAAAGAAGCACTCAATAAAGCACCCCTAATCAGTCCCCCATACTACGATAGGGATTATATAATGTACTTTTCCATCTCATAGGTTTCAATCATAGGAGTGCTAGTCTAGGTAGGTGATGACCAACACAAGTATGTCATCTACTATATAAGAAAAAGATCTTAGGGCCACCTCTCAAGTATAATCATGAAGATAATCTATCCCTATAAGTTGTCCTTGTAGTTCATAAATTGCACCACTATATCTTGCTTCCAACTACCAAGGTCATGGAAGATTCTAATCCTATGAAATACCTACTCATTTGATTCTAGATCAATGTAAAATTTTCTTGATGGATAATCATCCTCGAAGAATATGATCTCGATTTCACAACTCACAAGAGAAAAAATTCCCCCATCCTCGCAGAAATAATTGACAACTTCCCATCAAACTCATTTGACCCCCTAGTCAATGAAAACTTCTTGGATGAACATTTATTATTAATTTCATCTGATGACCCATGGTATGGTGACATTCTTTTCTATCTCTGTACACAAAAAAATTTCCCTCATCTCTCCAGCGATGATCCTCGCTGCATCCATCACCGATCCATGCCTCTCGTTACCTCCTCATTAGAGATGTTCTATATTACAGAGGGGTAGACACTATTCTTCATCACTACCTCACCATTGATGAGGCATAAAACGTCCTAAATGATTGCCACAGTCACAATGCATGTAGGGTCACCTCTCCAGAATGTCCACATCATAGAAAGTGGTTCAGGTTGGTTACTTTTGTCCCACCTTGTTTTCTGACTACATTCATGTTGCTAAGCGTTGTGACAAATGTCAATTATACACACACAAAGTCAGTGTGCCACCCTTACCTCTCCATCCAATCATTATGAAAGTCTCCTTTTGTAAGTGGGGCATTTATTTCATGACTTTCAACCCCCCATCCAGTAATGGGAACAAGTATATCGTAGTCACATTCGACTACTTCAAAAAATGAGAAAAATCCATGCCCACATTCAATAACAAAGTTGATACAACCTCCCTCTTCTTTTTCAACTATGTAATTACCCAATTTGGAGTCCCTCTCCAAGTATATTTTGACCATGGTAAACATTTTAAAAGTGAAGTATTTGTTTAGTTATCTACCAAACTTGGATTTACTCATGATTTATCTTCATCATACTACCCTCAATTGAATGGGAAGGTCAAAGCGATCAATAAAGTCCTAAAAACCATGCTCCAACACACTATCAATAAACACAAAACTAACTGACATCACATGTTATTTTCGACACTCTGGGCATATTGCACGATTGTCAAAACCACAATTGGCTTCACCCCCTTCATTTAATTCATGGTGTATAATCCATCATTCCCATTGAATGTGAAATCCCCACACTGCGCACAATAATCGAGCTTCTACCAGACACAACCTCGATGGAACAACGATTACTTAAGATGATCTCCTTAGACAAATATTGCCACACTTACCTACAAAACAAAGAAGAAAAAAAGAAACAATCTAAAGCAGTCTTTGACTGCCACATGAACCTTTGATCCTTCAAAGAAGGTGATTTAGTGTTGGCCTACGATATCGTCCATGATGCTTTAGGCAAGGAACCTTTATCGTTCCCCACTGTCTCACTAAGGGAGCCTACATATTGGCTTACCTTGAAGGATCCACCCTCAAAGACCCTGTCAACGGGTTATACTTGAAGAAATTATACCCTTAAGCATAGCCACCCCACCTTAGGATCTTCTTGTATTATCCTAGTGTTTTTAGTTTTTTTTACCAAAAACCCTTCCACAACATAGGTATAATCCTTTGTCCTTGTTTTGACAGATGAATCATCCATCTGCTTACTACATTGGGTACGCAGATGGTTCCATCCATTGGACTCATAATCTTTCTTCGGCAGCTCAGACCCTTTACACCCTAGAACATGTACTGCTTCACTCCAACAGTATATGCCTCGGTCCCACCACCAATAACCAAGATGAATATTTTTTCATCATTGGCCTTCTCGCAGAAGCTGGTCATTTCCATATTCATCACCTGAGCATTCTTATATATTCACAACTCATTGTTTTGTAGTTGAACAATGTGTATCACGTCTTTGATCCATGCCTATATTGCAAGTACCTGCAAGTTAAACTTATCACTCTGAATTTTGAATCCATTACATTCACACACATTCCTAGAAGCTTAAACCAGATCACATATACCTTGGAGAATCAAGTACTCAATTGGAATTTATCACATTAAACATACACATACAATTATTTTCAACATTGATTCATCCCATATCAAAATAATTCAACAAAAACACATATACTCAAAAAACATGATCCATCACACACACACACACACACACACACACACATATACCCATGGTATCATAAATGTTTCCTCAAAGAGACATACACATCACCTGACCATACTCTCAGGCCCAAAATGTTACAACATGCCCTCATCATTTACATCTGAGGAGCCTCAACTCCTCTAAAACAAAAATGGAGGAAAACACCCATATGGTACAAACACCTAGGGTGCTTCTAGCTATGGGAAAACACTCGTTAGAGGGTCCACTGGTGGGTCCCTCTCATCTGGGGGTACCTCCCCACCCGGAGGTATTCCTAGGGGCATATGTCATGTCACCACAACACTTACAACTTCTACATGCCACACCAAATACCTCCACTCATGGCATCCCTCAATACACTTCTAAAGAATTCGGTCATCCCAAATATTAGGCCACCAGTCCTACAACACCCCCTCTAACACCATCTCGAACTGCCACTACAAATCATCCATCTCACCTCACACTGGGTCATGCAACGGGCCTGCCTGAGGATCATTAAACTGACATCGTCACCTCGCTCGCCCCTCCATCTCTCACTCCCTCTCGATCCCTTCTCAGTAAAAGTCACTCTCTTGGTTGTTTGGCCCAAAAACTGCCAAAATACAATAAGCTCATTAGTCTGTTCACATAACCAATAATGATATACATAAAATCATAAATGCAATATAACACTCACATACCCCACTGGTCGCATAGCTCTCGAGGGGATATCCTCATATCTGGATGGTGTCCGAAGTCCATCCCCAAGTAAGGATAGTCCAAAATAATTTGTGGGGTCTACCTCCAAACCCCCTCAAAAGCCTCAATAAAATAGTGACCCCCATCCCCTCCTCCATGTTTTACACACCAAAATGTCACACTTAGGTGTCACATTGTTTACACACCTTAAGTGTCGCAAAGTGTTTTACGCACCTCACTAAGTGTCGCATGCACTTTCGCAAGTGTCGTGTGCACCTTAATAAGCATCTCATGCACTTTACTGAGTGTTGTAAGTGTTGACACCATGACTAAATGTTGGTTGTGTTCCCTAAGCCATGGTGAATCAGAAAACATTGAGAAAATGTCGAAACCTAACCACTTTCCCTAAGTTTTGATCCTTGTTTTACCACTAATGCCCCCCTTCCCATGTATAGGGAGAATTAATTAATCAACTATGGGGGAGCGTTAATAACGCTCTGTGGCCAGTTTTGAGGGATCATTAGTTCAATTAGAGGTAATCCACCTTTTTTGTGGGAAAATCCTAAGATACTTTTGTATGATCATGGTCAAAGGATGACTCATACACTCGAGTCATCTACATTCCCTCCATTTTGGGTACTAAATCCTAACCTAAGGAGTAAATATCTCAACCATTTCCTTGAAATGTTATGGTGGTTAAACCTCTCAACTCTATATAAGCAAGGTCATTCATGGGTAAAAGGCGGGGGGTCCAGTGAAGAATCATCAATATGATCTCAAGGAATTCATGCAAGGGCTGGACTGGAGAGCTTGGAGAATATTTTTGTAGCATAAAAGGTGATTTGTAAATTCCATATTTATTGTGTTTCCATTAATATCAACTTGGCCTATTCATTTCACTATGTTGTTCATGATAGTGTCTATGCTTAAGTGAAATAAGGTATAGATAGATTTAGTTCTTACCTAACAAGATCTAGTAGAAGTAGAAAGGTTTGGTTGCCTCTTGTTTTGAAGGTCTCTTTGATCGTTGAAGGAATTGGAGAAGCGAGTGAAAAGGACATAGAAACGAGGACAAACTTCGAGAAACAAGTAAGTCTCCCTTCTTCTATCTATAGGTTAATGAACTAGATCTGCAAGGAAAGTAGTAACCATTTGTTTCATATCTAACTTAGATCATAGCTTGATCTAAGGAGATTTCAACTTGTCCGTAGGGTGAATTTCTCACAACACCATGCCGTGCCAATATCTTTCCCATCATTGCAGATGAGGATCATGAGGAGAAGGCGGATCCAATACCACCTTCAGGCAACAATATCACCCGCTCTAGTAAGAAAGCATAAAGGACTGGCCCAACTACAAAATACCTCAACATCATCCCAACACATCGATCTAGTTGGGTCACCATACAAGTGCACATAAACCATTCTAATGCATCTATTTGTCCGAACATATCCCTCTCCACTATAGACATGTGTGCCCTGAAAATACTATGGTTCCCCAGTGACCCAAAAATCCTCACTACCAAAGGAAAAAACACCTTGGTCTCAAGTGAATCAATAGCCCCTATATTAATGCACCCTTGGTGAGAGGCCTATCATGCGAACAATGTCACCTAGCCATCGTTGTCATGGTCTCCCCCGACAGAATCCACGGCATGGCCTCCAACTCAACCCCTCATAACGATAGCCATGTGTTAAAATAAATAGCCATCTCGGTCTACATACGAAGATCATAGCTCCACATGATAAACAATTGTCATTGCAGACTCCACATCCTAATGATGAACTGCTGGAGCGGCTCTTGCGACTGTATGAGTGAATAGTACAAAAAATGCAATAAACCCGCCCAAACATATCTTCACAAAATTTGGGTATCCTTCCCCTCCTCCCTCAAAAGAGACTCCTAGTCTCTCTCCCTCCATCTGATTGACATAATGTTGTCGTAAACCAACACCCAAGCAAAAAATTAAGATAGGTCACATAATTACATTACCAAATCCACATAAACCACACAAAAATTAATTTCCACCATTGCGCTTGTTTCGCATACAGGAGTGCACATCAGTGTGGTTGTATCACAGACAATCCCGCGCATATCACACAGTTGTTTTCCATACACCTACGCACATACTATGTGACTATTGTCTATACAACTGTACACATCCTGCATGATTGTTTTCCATACAATTGCGCACACCTCGCACGACTGCTTCCAATACAGTCGTGCACATCATACGCAGTCGTTTTCTATCCATTCACACAAGTTCTACGTGACTTCCACATTGGAAGTCGCGCGTTAAAAACATGATCCCTCATGCACTAATGTGCGGGAAAAACTACCACAGTCGCACACATTGTGATTGAATATGACAATTTTACTCATGCAACAATGCACAGGAAACCAAGTTTTACCCATGTAGATCCACCTAACCCAACGAAAAATGACCGTACGACCCCCCATCCCATCTAAAACTGAACTAAACTATGCATGAGGTTGAGGGCACTCACCATACTCTCTCCCACGTCCAACTGGTGTTCTCAAGCTCTCACAATGCTCACCAATGCACACAATAAATCAATTATCCCTCAACTTGCATAATTACAAATGAGGTTGCATTGTGCCCCCCGCCCCCCCCCACTCACCCATATATACGCCCCCTCCAAAAACTTTGAACCCTTCATTCTAAATCCCATGAGCTCCATTTGTCACATCATTTGTGGCACAACCATCCATACATTGTCCCTTACATGTCGATATCACTCGTTTGTCATTTTACCATGAAGTCCCAGGATGCCCTCACCCAACTCTGGGCATAGGTACACACACTCATTATCATTTTTATCAAATTCATGTCATATATTCTTTAATTTTTAGATATGTTTCACGTCGGGTATTTGATGTTTGTGTGTGTAGTTACTTCATACAATAGTCTCTCACCCATCCAATCATAACTGTATTTTGGCCCCTTCAAGTATATGTTCACAACTAGGATGTTCTTAATCCCTTTGCAAACATATGCATATCCAAGTCATACCCCTTGACATTCACCTTTAGGACCCCCATATCTGGCTCTACAGTACCCCCACCTTTGTTGCATTCAAGTATTGTTATTCAGTAGAATTCTCACCCCCATGAGTTGTCCCACATATATTTACCCCCTGGAAATTTGACACTTATGTTGTTATATCCATTAGGTTCAGGAGTCCTGGTAGCACTACACCCCAGAGCGAGAACCCCATACTTATTTCTCATCATCTTGCTAAAATACCCCATTATGGACTCCCACTTCGTGTTTAGATGGTTACATCAAATGCACTTCCACACTATCATTAATCCTCCATATCATCCACCATTAATTCCCCATCTGCAATTTCATCCTCCATTCACCTACTTGGTGCAAAACCCCACCAGTGGCCCCCCCACCCCTCATCAGTTACATTGCACCACTTACACCCCAAGAGGGCCAAGCCATCATTCACTGGGGCACCCGCTTCTGTATATGTACTTTCATCCCAATCATTCTTTATTAATTTGGTAATTGTATACAACACATTTCAAGTTCCAACAAGTAGAGTAGATTATTTTCGTCACCCCCAACAATGTGTTTTTCCTTGGCTCACAACAACCCATGCCACCCTTGGTTGGGGCATTCCCCTTTCATCACCATATTTGAAAATATATTCATATCATGGCCCAAATAGCGACTATCACCGACACCCTTGTCCCAAATATCTATATTTTGACCTGTCATCCATTCCTTTACAGTCTCACTTATTCAACAAAGGACCCAATATCTAGTCGTCCCACTGACACCAAATCATGTTTTACTATTGATGTCATCATTCCATTTCCCCCAACCAAGAGAAGTTATCGAGTCCCATACATCTTGAACATCGTTCATGTCACCATTCCGTCCATCCTCTCCTCCATTCAGTCCCCAATACCTGTTTGATGTAATCGATGCTAAGAATCCCTTTGCTTCTTCCAGTCGTTCCCTTTTCCTTTCGATGTCAGCACAAGTTTCCAAGAAGGTGGAAACATCTTGGTTCTCATTCCCTTATTAATGAATAGTCTTGGACAAAACATAAAGAGTCTTCATCATTTTTTGATGTCATTGACCCCCATAACATTCAACTCCAACAAAGTTCCATGTTACGGTGGGTCTTACTATGCGACCATTGTAGTTTTTAGTAACCGCCGAAGACCTATGAATTTTCTAGGCCATCAATTATTCCAAGTTGTTCATACCTCAATTTAGAGCCCGTTGAATAATCATAACCATCATCTGTTGTTTTTTGACACTCCTAAGGGAACTATAGACATCTACTTCATCAACAATATTTAGTTTCTATCATTTCATTTATGGTTTCATGACACGAGCATGGGGCATGTCCACCTTGTTTATGCCCAGATATATATTTCAGTTTTTGGAGAATACTTGGTTCTCCTCAAGATCCCCTTTTCCTCCAAAGGATTGCTCTTATAGTCCTCTCAGACAACAACTACAACTCTCCTATTCACAAAAGAAAAAAAGATGTATTTTGTCTATACATATGTTCCTAACCTCACACATCATGGGGCATTTTTTATCACCGAAAAATTTCTCAGAAGCAATACAAACAATGGTCCAAGAAAATATCAGCACAAACACAATATACTTCCAACATTTACAAAACCTACTTCAACAAGATGAAAAAACTATATAAAACGAGCCATGAATTTCTATGCATTTCCACCAAATTTAGCACATGCACATCTGCACAGATAAGCAAAGCACCGAATGCACACTCTGCATGGTCCACGTGAGTGTCACTTATTCAACTCGTGCTAATGCGAAAATGACACATTTATGGATTTGGTCGTTCCTCAACCACTTTTAGGTTGAAGTCAATCAGGACAAGACCCCAAGATCGACCCAAAATTTCATCTTGGGATGAGTGGAAGGATGGGATTTACCTCTAAAGGCCTTCCATTCACACTTGGAACATATTATGAAATATCTTGTTATTTTCGTATAAATACATGACCATTGGATGCTAAAAAGGAAGGAATTCATTGTATTGTTATGCTTCCCATTTTCTTTTAGAGAATCCATCTATTCTCTTGAGAGTTATTTGAGCAATCATAGCATTTGGTAAGCTTCTCACCTCTTGAGAAACTTGACCAATAAGTTCTTCACCATTGTTAGTCATAGATAGGAGAGCCAAGCTCTATTTTTGGGGGACTCAAGAGCCCTCCCAAGGAGGAATAGGGGATCCATAGTCCCACTTTTCTCCTTTGGTGTTCTCAATTCAAAGATCACTTGTCATTTGGGTAGTTATCTCTTGCATCAATTTCATGCATCTTTTAGAATTTATATGTTCTTAGTTTGCTTTTATTTCTTGATTATTTGTTTTGTTACTTACTATCTTGTGGATTCACTAATCTACTAATAATTTATGTGTTGTCTTGTTGGTCCAACAAGACAGTTAAGGGTCCTCTTTTTTCTCACTCAAGTGACCAAAAGGACCCAACATATTTGATCCCTCTTGATTTCATAAATCCAAGGTTGAAATGGATCTAAAGTCAATGGACACTTCACATTATGCCAAATCATCGCCTCTACTAATACAAATAGTCCATACCATAACACTTTTTTTAAAGGTTAGGGAAGGGAACCATGTTCTTAATAATTTCTTTATCTTTCATTCTATTAAGAGCCACCTACAAACACACA
>SNQJ01S0065018.1:49097-69049 GCA_010110895.2 Picea sitchensis | reverse complement strand
AGATATTTCCTAACAAAATATCTTAGAGATCCCTTTCTTAGTGGATCTGATGAGATATCCTCTCTATGGTGGTTAATCCTCCAAATCTTATATAATGAGGGATTTCCATGGAGGAAGGGGGGAATGGAGATTGAGAATTATACCAAACTTATGATCTCATGAGTGGTATGTCATTTGGAGCATCAGCATTCTGTGCGTGGACTGTTTAAGCAAGGGTTTGGAAAAGGGGAACTTGATGAAGCTGCTACACTCACATCTATGGTTGTAAGTTTTCTTCATTGTTGTTCTTATGAATATAATATGCTTGGCCTGTTTCTTTCAATCCTGTGTTTGATCTCACATAAATTTTTCTCTAATAGATAGATCTATTTCGAACTAATCTCAATAGAGTAGGAAGTTGTTTGTACTTTTGTTTGTCTACAGGGATTATCGAGGAGTTCAAGATTGGAGCTTAACTCGGATTGTGCATGGAAAAACACCGATAAAAGGTACTTATTTTCTCCTTCCTCCTCACACATTAGTTTATCTAGATCTAAAAGGAAGTCAGTGTCCACGATAAACATCTTCTATCTTGTTCAGAGCATGTCGGAAGAACCACAGTGACGGTGCTTTTGAGAGCTTGTCGACGTTTCGGATCCACAACAGGATCCATCTTCAGGACAAAAAAGCCCGAGGAAAAATAAGAGAGGAGCCTTTAATAAATAGTGAAAATTGAACCCTAGGTTTGGGGAGGTTTTACAAATTAGGTATTTAATTAATGAATTAAGATGATAACCCGACAGTGTTAATTAAATTCTAAGCTAAGAATAGGCTAAATTTTAGGGTTGACCCTATTATTAAAATTAGTTTTAATATTAATTTTGTGTTAATATAGGTTAAATTAAGGTTAATATTGTTATATTAGTGGTCGGCTTAAGTGAAACCATATAGGTTAAATTAAGGTTAACATTGTTATATTAGTGGTCGGCTAAACTGAAACCCTAGGTTTGAGGATGTTAATATTAATTTAACTAAGCATCACTAGCAATCTAGGGTTTAAAAAAGGCTAAAAATAGGTTAATGTTATTAATATTAAATTTTATGATAAATATGGCTAAATTTTAGGGTTAGCTACAAGGTGTTAATATAATATTAAATTAAATTAAGGTTGAGGTGGCACACTAGCAAACTAGGGTTAATGTTATTAATATTAAATTTCTATGTTAAATATATTAAAAAATGACTGTTAATTATGTATAGATTAAGTTTGATGAGGTATAAATAATATTATTAATGCTTTTATTAGTAGTCGGCTAAGTGGAACCCTAGTTTTGAGGAAGTTCGTTTTTTAGGTTAATATTAGGTTGGTTAGTATAAAATGTAATCAATGTATGTCATAAGGTATTAGGTTAAGTTAAGGTTTAAAGGATTTTAGTCAATTTAAATTTTAGATTTTAAAATAGGTATCAATGGGTCAAGTGATTTAATAAAAACCTAGAAACCATAAGGTGTTAATGTTACTAACATTAGTTTTTTGTTAATTATAGGTTAAAATTAGGGTTTTTAATAAGGTGGCAAAAGTATTATTAATGTTATATTAGTGTTCAACTAAGTGAAACCCTAAGCTTGAGGGGGTCTTTTAAATTTAAAAGTGAATTAGTCAGTTAATGAGTTAAGTGGTTTTAAATTAGCTAATTTGATACCATTAAGCGTTATATTTGGTTTATTATTAATACTAGTTTTTTGTTACTAGAAGGTTAACATTAGGTTAATAATGAGGCTATTCTAGCTAGAAGACTGAAAAGTTGGAATCCGCTTAGGTTGGTCTTGAAAATATTTAGGTTGTTAGTTTTAAGGTTGCTAAGTAAAGTTAGTTATTTAATAAAGGGTTAAGTGGTTTAAACCGACGTTGTTAAATTATAGGTTAAAACTAGAAAACCATAAGGTGTTATTATTATTATTAGTTAATTAGGTTAAAATTAGGTCTAATTACTGTGTCGTTATTAGTGTTCATCTAAGTGAAACCCTAAGTTAGAGGTTATTTTATCAAAGAACAGGTTAAGGTATGGAAAAGTGAGGTTGAAAGTACTAGAGATTAGTGGATGTTTTCTTCCTGATGAGCTGATCCAATCACAATCTCTCAGGCCATTGTCTCTCATTTAGGGTTATCCTCGATTCTTGGATGACATTGCTTCAATTCATATTTTTAAGGAGATGGTCTTTAGGTTAAGATCTTGGTAAGCCTCTGAAGTATGCATGCACCTTGTCCTTAAAAAGAAGGAGATCAAGACCTCATTCAAACCCCTTAATACTATCAAACAGAAAATGAGATCCATTAAGGACAAGCTCGACCAACACAATTTCAAAGGAGTTTGGATGTAATACACTTTGTGTACATTGGAGAAAACAAATGCTCTTTTCCAACACCTTGTGATTAAGAGCATAGTGTCATATCAAGAATAAATGAATGAACTCTCAGACTCTCAGAGGACTCAGCCTAACACTAAATCCAAACATCACATACTTCTAGCTATATATTACCTCAAGATCTTAGCTAGTAAGAAGACCATCTCCTCTAAAAAGCATGAATTAGAGAAGCAATCTAAAATCTTCAAGCATCCAAGAATCGTGAGATAACCTAAAGTTGGTGACAATGGCTCATAGAGTAGATTAGTGATTAAAGAGGGATCCCGGCCATCCTAAAGAAAAACATCACTCTCAATCAGTACTTCTTCAACCCCACTTCTTCCTCATATTTAACCTGCTCTTTTGATAAACCAACTTCTAACTTAGGTTTCACTTAGATGAACACATACATACATAATACATTTTGATAATCTCTCATTAATTAGACCCACTTTAACTCTGCAACTAACTAATATTAATAATAATAATAATTTTATGGAGCTATACTTAAACCACTTATCAAATTAACCTTAGTTTTTAACTCTTCTTATAATTAAAACCACTTGCAACCCTCTTTATTAAATACCTAATCCTACTTAACTTAACCTAAAAAACTAACTTTTTTTAACCCTAAACCATTTCTATACATCAACCTAACTCCATTCTTCCAACTACCTTCCAACAATTGAATAATATTAATTCCACCTCCATTATATTAACCTAATGTTAACCTTTAATTAACAAAAAAACCAATATTAATAATATTAAACCAAATATAATAGTATCACATTAACCCTAATTTAAAACCAATTTGAACTCATTAACCGACTACACCTTTAAATTTTTAAAGACCCTCAAGCTTAGGTTTCAATTAGAATAACACTAATATAACATTAATAATATTTTATTAATAAAAAAAAAAAAAACCCTAATTTAACCTATAATTAACAAAACCAATGTTAATAACATTAACACCTTATGGTTTCTAGGTTTAACCTATAATTTATTATTAAATCACTTGACCCATTGATACCTATTTTAAAATCTAAAATTTAATTGACTAAATCACTTTTAAACCTTAACTTAACCTAATACCCATGGCATTACTGATTACATTTTCCATAATTCAACCGAACCCATTAATATTAACCTAAACCTAACTCCTCTAACCTAGGTTCCACTTAAATTCTGGCCAATACTAATGGAAACAAGAATAACATTATCATACCCCATCAACCTTAATCTAACCTATAATAAACATAAAAATCATTTTTCTGGCCTATATTTAACATAGAAATTTAATATTAATAACATTAACCCTAGTTTGCCATGCCAAATCTCTAATAACTAACTTTAATTTAACTTAATATTAAATGTCTTGTAACTAACCCTAATGAATATATTTATCATAAAATTTAATATTATTAATTATTAACCTATTTTTAGCCTCCCTTTTTTAACCCTAGTTTGCTAATAACGCTTAGTTAATTTAATATTAAACCATTATATAACATCCCCAAACCTAGGGTTTCCACTTTAGCCGACCACTAATATAACAACAATATTAACCTTAATTCTTGAACCTATATTAACACACAAAATTAATATTAAACATTTACTATTAGGTCAACCCTAAAATTTTAGCTCTATTCTAGAATATAGAGAATGTAATTTCCACACATCGCTGGTTATCATCTTAATTAACGCCTGGGGCCACTCCAATTTGCAAAACCCCTCCCCAAACCTAGGTCTAATTTTCACTTATTATTAAAGGTTCTCTTATTTTTCCTCGCTTTTTGTTATTCCGGTGATGGATCCCGTTGTGGATCCAACGCTAACAAGTTCTCAAAAAGCACCGGGCTACTGTGGTTCTTTTCCGGATATGCTCTTCCTCGAACAACAAATCTCTCACCTTCCGCTAAAACCTAATTGATCATTATCTTATCTTTAAGAGTTAAGAGTCTAGCTCTCAAGAGGAGATCTACCCATCTCAGGGAGACTTTCCCTTCAAATCAAAATTGCGACTTCCATCAGTTCCTTTTTCGTATCCCACAGTCCCAAAAGATAAAGTTTACTACCCGGATGTATTGCTCGTAAATACATGAGAATGAAAGAACAAAGACTAAGCTCGCATGCCCCCAACCAGCAGTTGTGGCTTGAATCTTAATGATTAATAATATCGAGGACATGTGTTCTCCAAGATTCAATTTATTCACCAACTAGAGTATACATAGCGAAAGCATACCAATTTCTCTAGTAGATGAGAAAGGAGAAGGGTGGATGGAAAGAAGGTTCAAGAGAGGTGATCATTTCATTTTTTAACGAAGCTTGACATAGGAAAAAAACTATACCGTGACCCTGCTTTCTATTTTTAACGAAGGCTGCTACGAAGAGAAACTATGCTAGTGGTTTCTTCTTTGATCATGGATTCCAAGAGACAAAGTTCTGTGAAGCGATACCAAGCGTCAAAGGACATAACTCGGTCATGGTTTCCAAGAGATCTTCTTCACTAGATGGAAGATAATCACCCGAGAAATCATTACGTCAAGGGCCGCCATTAAGCAGTAAGATCGTAGCTCCACAGCCCCACCAAGAAATCACCATAACAACCACCCATTCCAAAGTCAAGGCATAATATCGAGATAGAAAATTGTCGCTCGGAGGGAGATAGATCAGATATCCGCCTCTACTTTGCGCAGGGGAAGAAAAAGAGATCGGTGATAGATATCATCCCCGACGTGAGCTCGTCACGCTAAATATCATTTTAAACGAATGGCGGAAAGGTTGGGAAATGTAGTGTCTGGCTGATAAATCCGTAGTGCTTAATAATAAAACTGATTCCCGCATCCACCTCGGATCTCGAACAAATCAAATCGCGACGTAACATACCGGCTTCCTAGATCTAAAAGTATTGAATGGACAAGAGAAAAGGGATGATGTACTTTACCTTGTGAAAGCTCTCCTTTAATCTCGGTTGTTCCTCGCTCTGCTAAGCAATGCTCTTGCATCGCTAACAAAAACAACACACAAAAACCAATCACAATAAAGACATTAATATATTCAAAATCCTAGACTATACATGTGATCAAAGAATCACGTAATAAAATGAGATCTAACTGGGAAAGAAACATATTACTGTATTAAATTAAAATGAAAGAGAGATTACAACCACGCCCTTGATGTCGTAGTTAGTCCTTCCAACCCTTCGCTCCCACACACTTCTTCTTGCTCCAAGGATTCTCAAACCATAGATCCGAGCATAATTCTCTATCTTTACAAAGCAAATCTTAAAGCCACCCAATCGTTAATAATTCCAAGCCAACCAAAAGCTACACAAAGTTATGAACTCTTCTCCATGAGAACTTCTCCTTTTATAAGCTCAAGAAGATAGGATGAGGAGGTTAGGGATGATCCCACTAAATCATGAAAGCGAAGTAAGATCCAAACCGCTCGATACCCCACCCAAGAAGCCCTTCTAGGAAATTCGAGAAACCGTACGTTCTATATCGAATTTCGCGACTCCTCGCTATATAGCAACTCAAGGAATTAATTATCGATCCGCATATATATATAGCAACTCGAAAGTTCGCGACCGCCTATATAGAACTCAAATTGGTCATTTCCAATTTATATATAGCAACCCGCATATTTCTTTTATATGGTTTTTATAGAAAGCAACTTCTTTTCGTGAAAGTTCTTCCTTTCTCTTCGTGAACTTAGCTACCGGGTGACTCCTCTAAAGGTAATAGATAGGTTTACATCATTAACGATCATAGGGATGTGACGTAAAATAACGTGTAACAGAGAGCCCCCAAAGTATAAAGTTAGAATAGAGTGATAGCTGAAATAATTTTTCGAGCGTGTGTAGGAAACAAGGAACGCTTCTACCGGAAACTCCGCCAAACAAACAAAGAAATACGCATAATAATATATCACCGAGTAGGCATTCCCATACCCCGCATCACAAAATGATTCAAAGCATAAATGCCAACATGCCAAGATCCATGTCAACTAATATATGTCATGGCTAATGGGAATCATACACCGCGGATCCATGCCAATATGACTCACAACCGAACATAGCCACCAAAAAAAAAAAAAAAATCGTTACTGTGGATCTATGCTACAAAGACTCAAATTTGAACATAGCCACCGTATTATACAATGTGGATCTTATGCAATGCATAATCGAATATACCTGAACGCAACCCTCCGGATCTATATCGTGAAATATCCGTGGTCTCTACTCGCCACCTATAAGCAATTTAATCAACTATGTGATTACATATGTGTTGAAGCTCTAATGATAGAAACCACTTGATTACTCATTTCGATAGTGTGTATACCCGTTAACAAGCGAGGGAAATCACCATTAATGTCAATGACCTAAGGTACACTAGTACAATCCAACTAATGTGAATAAATGAGTCAAGGTATAACATTCAAAGGAATGTCCCAATTAGGGGTCAATAATGAAAACCCACCGCCGAAAGAGAGGAAACCTGCCATAGAGGCATTCAAGTTCCAAGGTTAAGGCACTCAATTAGTTTCTAAGTCTAATTCCCGATAATGAGTTGAAGTCGACAAAAAAAAAAAAACTCGCTTGCTGGGAGGGTCTGAATACCGTATCAGCCATCAATGACGCAAAACAAGTAACAAGATTTTGATGTAGATCGGGAGTAACAAGTGATTCAGGACTGACTTCGGGATGTAATGATGTAATAGAAGGTTTTATGACTCCAGAAATGGTCACGGACGAATAGAAGGCTTTTTCAGTTGAACATCTTTTTGAACATTGACTCCATTACTCCATAACCGTCTTTGAACATCACTCAACAACAGGGATTACAGATCGATTTGTAATCTTATCAAGGAGTATGATCAGAAGACAAATGGATTTTTCCAACCTAATAAGGCAAGTAGTGTCATGTTCAAAAGTGACTCTTCCACGTATCATTGTAAGTCGATACATTTCTTCCCAATTTTTCCCCACCATTTCTCGCACTCTTTATTTTACTTAAGCTTTGAAGATAACATATGCTTGTCGATGTAATCTCATCATCCTTCTGACGAGTCCCTCGGAGTATTTTTAACAAACCCCAAGAAGGAGTGGGTCTCGGGTCCCTATCAATGTCCGCCAATGTTGGTTTAACAAGTCCAGAGATAGAAAACTCTGGGTTTTCATGTTTTGAGAGTTTGAAAACACTTAAAGAAAACCCATGTCCCATATGTATCTCTAAATGTTTGTTTCAGGAGTCCAAAGAAAGAAACTCAAAGGTTTTTCAAGATTATAGAGTTTGAAAAAAAAAACACTTAAAAAGAGAACTCTGCCTTTTCAGACAATAACTAACGAGACCTAAAGGCTGTGAACCATCGCCGGAGATTTAACTTCAAATAATTTATTGAGTGTGAAAATAGCAAGGTCTCTCGTCTATCTTTTCATTTTTAGAGAGTCCTAAAAGAGCTTAAAGAGGACTCATGTGGTTCCTTTTTCAGATAACCTTTACAAGTCCGGGAAGTGATAAAAGTATAATTTGCCATATTCATTGATTTCTCCATTTAGCACGAGAAAGAACAAAGACTAAGCTCGATTGTTTTCATTACTTTTAATAAGCTTTAAAACAAAAAACAAAAAACTTATGCTTTGATAGATTTTATTTTTACACAAAACTAAACAAACCATGCTTGGACCCTCGCTCTATTTTTACACAAGCTTGAATCGTAGGAAACTATGCTTGAGGTAAGTGGTTTCATTTTACACAAGCTTTGAACCATGGAAAAATATGCTTACACTTCCCAATGGTAGATGATATACTTAGCCCCACTAAGAAACTAGCTAGCTAACTTCAAAGATGAAGTCCGTAGAGAACAGGAAATGCCCCCGCTCCTTCATCAAGTTGCCAAGGTGAATGAAATGAGGCTTCAAATATTAGACGAAGGAGTTGACTCAAATATAGAGGGGAAAAACTATTTCATTTTTAACGAAATGGACATAGAAACAAGAACTATGCCTCGTAACCCCCGCTTCATTTTAACGAGGTTGCCTCAGACGCAAAAACTATCCTCAGAACCTCCTCCTCGCTTCATTTTAACGAGGTTGTCTTAGAGATGCAAAACTATCCTCATGAATCCAGGTTCAATCTTTTAATCTTCGCTTCATTTTTTTTAACGAGGCTACTAGAGGACGGCAGCGCCCTCGAACCTCTCTTCTTTGATCATGGATTCCAAGAGGACAATGCTCCGGTATCAACACCATGTCAAGGGATAAACTCGGTCATGGCTTCCAAGAGGCATTCACTGGAAGGAAGAAACACACTCGAAGGACACTCCGCTGTCGTAGGGTCGCGATTGTGAGCAACAGAGATCGTGCTCTAACAACCCTATCGGCGAGATCACCATGTCAACTACTGATCTAAATCATCAGAAGTTGAAGTCATGTATGGCTAACGCTACTATAATTGACCTCCTCATATAGGGTGATACTGCTCGCATATTAAAGAACCATTCGCAGAGGCAGGTAATCCGCTGGTCAATGAATGAAAGATCAATAGTCACAACTCGCTCCATCGTGGAGGGAAAGATATCACATGAAAAGAGAGAGACAATAGCTTTCATGGTATAGACATAATTTCGCCCAAGGAGTAAATAAAAAACCAAGGGGTCTTGGACTACCATGACGCCAATAGCTACGCTTTCCCTTCCCGTGAGTTATTGGAAACTGAGGAAGGGTCCCTTAAAGGTTGACTAGTTCTTCATAAAAGCCAAATTTATCGCTAACCGTGCAAGTGAAGCGACGGAACTCCAATGCTGCTGCCATTAGAGGACAAAATACTCACCGTATCTAACCTTCATCTATCACATGGTAAACCCACCACCAAACCAATTTAACCGGAAAGGGAATGTAAGAGGGAAGACGGTGATCCGCCAGTTACCATCCCAATCAAAACGGATGGCCTACTACTTGGAGGGGTCCTACATGAGAAGGATGGAATGCCTCCTGCGACCGGAGAGTCCGACAACGAGAAAAAACATGGGCAAGATCGGGTTTACTCTCGCTGAGTAGGATCGATCGATGATGAGGTTAGATCGACCACTTGCTCCTCCAGAATAATGGTGGGAAACCAGATCATCGACCGGCTTTGCTCTAATTTCTAATCTGGAGTGGGGCTGGACCCTCAAGGATGGTATTGATCAACCTCTTTGGTTAACTGTTCCAACTAAGGAAGTGACCGGGGATTGACTTTACATTACGATCAACCTGATTGACCGCGAAGGGACCGTAACGATCATTCCATCAACCGCTGTGTGGGTCAGGAGAGAAAAACTTCATGTATGAGCAGCTGGAAGTTGGAGGTCATGGGAACACTACAGCAATTTCGAGGCTTCATCCATACAAGGGCAAAGGTGATGAGACACCATTTCGCACAACAACGGAACCTTGACTCTACTTTCTTCCGCAACTATCGACTAGTTTCCACTTCCGAGTCATCGCTGATGTTGTCTCTATACTTCCAGGACGCACATAGGTCGCGGTGAGGGATGCATCCATACTTCATGCAACCCTTTGGATAGACCCGCAATCCTTAAGAGATGGATACCCTTACAAAGTCCGCAAGGGTACTTGGGCTTACTACATTTAAGGATCTTGACATCATCAACACCCCCACAATTAACAAGAACTAGTTGTTTTCCAAACATGTTTGACAAGGTTGGGGTTTTCTTTCTTATTTCTTCTTATTTCTTCGCTTTAATATCGCCCTTCAAATTGCCACTAGGTTCCAATTTCACCGAATGAAGAAGATGAACGGAAGGTGACCTTGTCGTGAAGAAGGTGAAGAAGACCTCATCGCGAAGATGGTGAAGGATCAACATGAGGCTTATGCTCTTGGGGGGAAGTTCTTCTACTAATCGAAGCACCCATCGATTCGGGATTACCTGAGTAGGAAACAACCACACCGGTAGTCCAATGGTGAGACCCGGAAGGCTCAAAGTAGTGATGTGAGGAGGACCACCGTTTCCATAAGAAGGAAAACAAAAGGTTCCCTCTCAGATGAGGTTCCTTCATTGGTCATTTCAGAACTGATGCCTACTGGGGCCAAAATCCAACTTAGAGTCCGATCAGGGAAAACAACAAGACACGCTAAAATATAGGAAGTAAACAAATGGAACAAAACTCTTCACAATGAACACACTAGTTGGTGATGAAATCCAACGTCATGGAACAGTAAGAAGGGCTTCTAGATAGAGGGTGGAAAAAGTTACGCGACGACTCGCTTAACGTGGACTTACACTCGTGTAAGCTCCTACACATAATCGCGGGTATACCTCCAAGGAGCCCGAGGAGTTTGAACAACGTCAATTCTGTGTAACTGGGTGGAAGACTTTTCTCCATACCACTCGTAGAAGAACTCTAGAGAGATAGGGCTGCTTACTTGGTACCACAAACAACAAGACAGCTCGGGGAATGTCAAGCCAACTGATCTGAATGGTATCAAGCCCAAAACCAACTCGCTAAAGGCTTCCACTCTAATTGTGGGTATACCTCGGACCGACCCCCGTAATACGTGCAATACCTACACCGATGTCAACAAAGCAAGATTAGTAACTCTCATAAATCAATTCAATGCGACCTAGTATAACCTTGTGTTAGAAGGGCTTCCCAGACAATAATATGTTGCAATGGATTTAACTCTCCCTTATCACAAGATACTATAGTTTGTTTGCGCCTTTGGAAAAGTTATTCCTCCTTCACACTCATTCCAAAGTCTTGGCCAATTCACTCCAGAATAGGTGTTACTTAAAAGATAAAATGTCTAACTCAATTTTTATAAGCCGCTTTTTTTTTTATGGTTGTTGTTACTCAAAAAAGAAGATGGCGTGGACAATATGGTGTTTTGAGTAACGACAGCCATAAAATTATGCAAAGATATGAAGATGCAATCTTTCATTTCGATGAAATCTATGCCACGAGAAGGAGAAAACATATCATCTCATGCACATGTCCCAAAATATATTAAACTCATCATCAATCATGCAATTTCGCTACTTCAAAATGCAAGGATGTCTCCAATCTAATATAAAAGAAGAAATTAAATCTTTTTTTTGTTTTAAAAATGTCACCAAAATCAATAATGAACTTTCTTAAAACAAAGAAACCCAAACTAAAAAAAAGTTCTCAGTTTAACCATTTATAGGAAGAAATCCTGATCTTCCTTAAAAACAATTCTAAAAGAAAAACAATACTTTGTAATTGAAAGATACCAAAGCAAGTGAATGTAACTTCAAAAATAAACAAGCGCGGCTAAAAGAAACTCAAAGAATGTCAGGCAGATTGTAAAATCGAGCAAGAACAAAGCTTACAAACCTATATCTGATCCAAAAAGCAAATGAAGCAAAAAGATAAGCAAAACCAAAGGAGATTCGGTACAAAGACTCAAATTAACCTTACCGAAGCTATTGAAAAGTCAAAACTTGAATCTCAAAATTTTTCAAAATCATCACAGCAAGCCTTGGACACATATGGCAAATAAGCTTCCGGCACTAGTTGTTCACAGATCGAAGGTGACTTCTCCGCGACCGGACTATATATTTTAAAAAGGAAACTCTCGTGACTTCTTCCAAGCAGATCCAATAGGTATATGAAACTCTGAAGAATATGGAAAATTTTCTGTAACTGGCAATAATCCAAAATGGATTATAATTCAGGTCTCTGTGGTATCCTAGAGATCCGGTCATAAACCGAGAAAGTAATACGAGCAAATGGCCAAAGAATCAAGAAACCAAAAATAACTATGATGAATCCCTGGAGTCGCCACTTTGTCTTTCGGGTTAGGGATAAACAACTGCGGCGGGGACACACATCTCCTGCATCCACCTCGATCTCGGAATAAATCAGATGCATATATCAGCTTCCTAGATCTAAAGTATTGAATGGACAAGAGAAAAAGGACGATGTAATTACTTCCTTGTGAAAGTTCTCCTTTTAATCTTCAAGTTGTTCCTCGTCAAGCAATGCTCTTGGCGTCTAATCACAACACAACACAAACCAATCACAATAAAGACATTATATTCAAAACTCTAGACTATACATTACGTGATCAAGGAATCATGTAATAAAAGACTAACGATTTTATGGGAAAGAAACATATTATCAGATCATATTAAAATGTGAGTAGAGATTACAACCAATGCCTTGATGTCGGCGTCCTTCCAACTGCCCTTCTTCGCTCTAAGACTTCTTGCCCAAGGATTCTCAAAACCATAGATGTGATAGCTAATTACAATCTATCTTGACAAAGAAAAAAACTCAAAGACACTCCAATCAAGCTAATAATTTGAAGCTAACTAAAGCGTACAGTGCTATGAACTCTTTCCATGAGAACTTCTCCTTTTTATAAGCCGGCGATATAGGATGAGGGAGGTTAGGATGATCCCACTAAATCATGAAAGCTGTTAGAAGATCCAAAACCGCTCGGATGCCACTCCCGGGCACCCAAGAAGCTCTTCTGTGAAAATTCGGAGAAACCGCACGCTTTTCCCCATCGGCCGGAATTTCTGGCGACCCTCGCTATAAGGCAGCAGCAAATCGAAATTGGTCATTTCAGATCCCATATAGTAACCTTGAAAGTCCGCCTCGCTTCTATATAGCAAATCCCGGAATTGGTCACGACTTTCCCAGAGCAAACCCCGCCGCATACTTTTTAAGGGGTCTTTTACATAGCAACTTCTTCGCGAAAAGCTATTCTTCCCCATTCTCTGCAGAACTTAGGCCACCAAGACCCCCAAAGGCAATAGATAGGCTTCACATCATTAACGCATCATAGGATGACGCAGTACGTAATGCAAATTACGCAGCTCCATCTACTCCACAAGCGAACCCAACCGCGACGGTATCAAGGAAATCTGTCAAAGCCACTAGATGCCGGTCAACCCGATGAGGGAGAAGTGGACTGGAGAAACATACACGCCAGACCAAGGGCACGGCGTCACTCAAGTGTCATTGAACCCAAACGCACAAGGCAATAAATCCACAATGTATGATTCCAAATATTGATGGCACGCGGTCAAAAACCATAACGACAAAGGGCAACATGGATGTATAGTCAAGGGAAGTGGTAGGGAAGGTACCCATGAGGCTGTGAATCTTAGTGTTTTCAACACCAATGCTTTCGAAGTGATCTTGCTTCCTTCCACCTGGGTTAAAGGTTTGACCGCCTACACCTGGGCTGAGCCAAGGAGCTATCGTGATGCATATCTCTTCTTCACTATGTCCTTAACGCTAAATATCTTGAAATTCTCAACCGTGACGATCCCTGATCATTTCCTTCAACCACCATGTCCGTGATCGCCCCCTACATTAATATTACTAACTTAACGAACTCTGTGAGAAAAGCCATGGGCTTCCGAAGCTTAATTCTCATGAAATGAAAGCAATTTAGCACCCCTTTTGCATTTTTAGGTGGTTTTTTTATTTTAAATTTTCATACATATAATGTTTCACTTTTTTTTTTTTTTAAATGCTTGTTTTTTCATTTTTTTTTTTAATCAATGAAGAGCTTTTAGTCATTTTTCCATGCTTTTCACTTAATCTTTTTAAAATATCTTTCCATTTTACATTTTTTTTGAAATTGGATTTTAGTCCCTTAATTAATTTATGGTTCATACTTTAAATATAGTGGAAAAAAATATAATTTTAACACATTTATCAAAATTATAATTAGTTTTTTTTGATAAATTAAAACCAAAAACTAAGAAAATAAAAGAATTGGAATTTAAAGAAGAAAAAATTAAAAGAAATTTATATAATTATCAATAAATGAGCCCCAGGTGTGTAAATGCTCTAAGTGATGGAGTGTGTTACAGCCACCTTGATGTTAAAGTCACCGGACTAAACCTCCTCAAGGGGACAAAAACTGGAACCATGTTATGGGTTGGTAGGTGGTGATTTTGACTATTTAGATGCCCCCGAAGGGGTTTCTCAAGCCACATTGTGTTCTGGTGAACTAACAAAGTCCTTCCATTAATAAATTAACAAACAATTTTTTTTTTTTTCTTTAAACATAAAAAATATCTTAAAAAATAAAGTGGAAAATTATATATATATATATATATATATATATATATATATATATATATATATATATATATATATATATATATATATATATAACTAAGCTAAAATGAGAAAAAAAAATTAGAGAGTCCAAAACTTTAAAAGTTAACAAAACACAATAAAAATAAATATATATAAAAAAAACAAATTAAAACACCTTAAAATTACAAAATTTAGACATAAAATTAAAATATTCATATTAGAAAAAAAATGAAAATTAATTAAAATTTTTTTTTTTTTTATATAATAATATAATAATATTACATAAAAAATTATTCATTATTTTAATTATTTAGAAGTCCATTCTTGTTGATTTTATTTCTAAGTTAGTTAGTACACACCAAATCTTCTTTATACATTATATGTATGCTTATTCATTTAACAAAAGATATTTTAGAGCTTTTAAGAATAAGAAAAGTAATTGTAGCTGAGAATTCTAACGTTAAGACACATGACATTAAAAAACTTCATTGGTGAAAGAAAATTATATAGAAGATATCAACGAGGGAACAATGTTGGTCCATGTGTTAAGAGTTGGAAATTAATGAAGAAACATAAATTGTCATGTCATTATTTTCCAAAACTGCAGTTTGGAATTTTGCCCCCATAACCCTTATTATCGGCCGCATAGTTTCATCACCCAAAATGAAGTGAGACCGATCTTGAACCACATTATAAACCATTGGATTTCTGAAATGGTTTTTAGCTTTCACCATAACTTTCAAATAATATATATACATATATATATATACATATATATATATATATATATATATATTAACAAAATATTAAAAATTTAATTGCAAAATTAAAAAAACCAAAACCAATCTATATAATATAACTATATTATATATAGTATGCTTTTTTTTTCAAAAATGAAAATTTGCTCAAATTATATTAGAAATAATTTGTTTTTTACATCGCAGTGCACTTCAAAATCAAGTCTAAAGTTCCAATATACATATTTCCTTACAAGAGGAAAAAAAACACAAAAGCCTCATATACTTTCAGTTTTAATAACATCATTCTAAAAATTGGACTGATAGAGTAAAAGTCTAAATGATCCCATCTCAAAAAAAGAAAAGACTCTAAACTCACATATGTCAGAGTCAACACTACTCAAAAGACGTTACTAGTGAATATTATAGATCTCCTTTGGGCCTTCAACCCCCCTATACCAATGAACAAAGGAAATTTGTCCTTCTAGTTCCCCTAGAGCTTGCTTGGATAGTGTATCTTCTTCAGCGTTGAAGTGCCTGTAAACATGGTGAAAAATGATGTTCTGAAAACTTTTAATAAGGACTTGGATTCTATTTTTCCATCCTTCTAGAGAACTTACCTAGAGCCTGCCTTTATTCAAGAGCCAATCGATGATCACCCTGGAATATCCCATAACCCAGAGATTGTGGTAAGGCACTATATCAACAATCACAAGGGTGGCCCATGCAGTAATTAATTCTTCCCTGGAATTTGATCCACTTCCATAGTTATACATCCATCTAATAATAGTAGAATATTGTGCTTTAATAATTCCACTTGCCCCACCAAGTGCTCCATTGACCTGTGATGCCCCATCAAACCACGCGAAAGCATCACCCGACTGATATGGAATTAAGACAGATGTTGGAGGTTTATCTTTCATAGGACCTAAAGAATAGTTTTAGAGAGCAATGGCTTTAGAAAATACTGCTTGGATCGATGGCTTGTGGTTTTCGAACAATGCTTTATTTTGCTTAATCCATATAAACCAACACATATGAGCAACTAGTGGGATAGAAGAAATTTTTTCCTCAAAAAAAGACTTGAAGCACTCTGCTACTGTATTTCCCACCCAAGTACTCTTAATTTTCACCAGCAGTTTCACTCGGTCCCACATTGCAACAGTAAATTGGAAAGTAATGAAAAGGTTTGGAATAGTTTCAATATCCAGCTTACACAAAGCACAACAACTAGGACCTGCCCAACCTCTCACTTGCAGTGACTCCTAGGTCAGGATCCTGCCTTCCACAACAAGCCAAACGAATAATTTCACCTTAAGCTGTATATGCCATTGCCAAATGGAGAGCTTCCATCGATCAATCTTCTTTAGACATTTTGTAGTGACTATGGCATGATAAATATTTTTAACCGAAGGTATGGTATGCCAGATTTGTCCCCCCCTAACCATAGCAAATTATCTTATTTATCCTGTAGGATAATCCCCAAGTCAATAAGAGCCTTTCTGAAGTGGTCCCACTCAACAACCAAATTGCCCATGAGTTCAAATCATAGCTTGTTAACCAATATTCGCTAAGAAGAAGGTTGTTTGATTGTTTCCTAACCTGTTTCAAAGTGTGATAATGATTCTGATTAAGCATTGACACCAAAGGTTGGGATAAGAAAGAAAGATTTTCCAAGCCTAGGATCCTATCGATACCAATGGAAATATGTTGGCCCGAGCCTGGCTCCCAACATAACTAGTGGAGAATCAAATGCACCGAAGCAATTAATCCTTGTCATATCTTTGAACTTGCTTTTTGATAAAAAGTAGGTGACCTTAGCCACTGTGTAACAGTCAGATGGATCAGATACTTGTCCTTGATAATACTATGCCAAATACCTTCACTGGTTATCACCCTCCATAGTGAGTGTGCCGCCAGAGCTTTACTGAAATCGAAAATGTTGAGGAACCCCCAGCCCCCAAATTCTTTTGGAACAACCAACTTTTCCCACTTACAAAGATGAATAGGGAAGGTATCCAGATTCCTTTGCCACAAGAAATTGTACATAAGTTTTATAATAGAGTTTAAAATTTATGTAGGGATCTATGTAAGGGACATCCAGTATACAGAATGAGATTCCAGCACAACTTTTAAAAGAGTGTACCTTCCTCCTAGAGAGAGCCATCGATAACACCAATTGTTTATTTTCTTCTCCATTTTCTTTAAAAGCCAACACCAGTCACAAGCTCGATACAAACCTGTTTTAAGATAGTAACCAAGATATTTAAACCCTGTATCTAAATCCTCAAAATTGAAAGGAAAAAGAGATTTGAAAGGTCTCAGATATTCTTTTAAAATCCCTTCCTGTAGCACTGTAGATTTAGATATATTTATCATCAAACTAGAAGCCGAACAGAAAGATTTAAGAAGCTTATCAATCTCCCACCATTCCTAAGCAATGGCCTTCGACATAATAACTACATCATCAACAAATTAAACATGAAGAATTTTTATAGTTCTAGAAACTTTCACACCCAATAGCTTCCCTTCCAGTTTTTTTTCTTTAATAAAAGACTTAATCCCTCTATTACTAAGATGAACAATAACGGGGAGAGTGGGAATCCCTGTCTAATCCCCTAACCACTTTTAAAGAACACTGTCGGTTCCCCATTTATCAAAACAGAGAAATAAGTAGACATAACACATCTCATTATCCATTTTGTCATATCAAGGCCCAAGCCAATATGAATAAGTGTCATCCTCAGAAAGTCCCAACTAATACAGTCATATGCTTTCTTCAAGTCAAGATTTAGTACAAGAGCCTTTTTTTTTCTTCTTTATACTATTGAGGCACTCGTGAACAGTGCCTATGGCATCCTGTATCCTTCTACCTTGAAGAAAACCTAATTGTTCTTCATAGATCGATCTAGAAATAATCGTCTTGATCTGATTTGCTATAACCTTTGATTTTAATTTATAACATAAATTACAGAGTGAAACAGGCCTGAAGTCTCTGAAACACTGAGGCTTGTTTACTTTTGGTATCAATGCAATGAAAGTGGCATTTAAACCTCCCAATATTTTACCATTTAATCTATCTTCTTCAACCATATACAGAATATCTCTCCCATCTAGTTCAAAAAAGTGGCTAAAAAACTCTACTGTCCAACCATCAGGGCCCAGTCTCTTGTCAATTTTAAACTTTTTTATTATCTACTCTAGCTCTTCCAATTTAATCAATGCATAAAGAGTATGTGCATCATCTTCAGTAACCATTCTTTTAAATCAAGCAACGACCCTGACTTGTTCTGATGGTAAAGAAGAAATTTGTTCTTTGTACAATTATTTGAAATGGTTAACTGCTTCCAATTTTATATTCTCCTTCCCAGTAACAACTTTCCCTAAATCATCCAAAATTTCCCATACATGCTTATTGATTCTTCTAAATTTTGCATAATTATGGAAAAAATTAGTGTTATTGTCTCCACTCTGTAACCAAGTAGCTCTATTACGTTGACGCCAGTGTTCTTCCTTTTCCTTAAGAATCTTGTTCCTTGCAATTTCAAATTCCTTCACTAAAGAGTCTTGAACAATCAGACCAATTCCATTTGTGTTATTGTGAAGATGCTCTACAATATCTTCTTCAAGGTGTTTAATATGTGCTTCTGTCTTTTTTTTCCATTCTTTTAGCCACAATTTGGTGCACTGCTTTAGGTCCTTAAGTTTCCATACTAACCTGTTTTTTTTACCTCTTTCACAAAGATAATTCGTATCAGTCCAGAGCAGATTTACCAATGTTTCGAAACTTTTTTCTTGAATCCAGTAAGGATTCATCTTAAAGGGATATGCGATAAAAGAAGAAGGTAGATCCAATTGTAGTAAAATAGGAGTATGGTCTGAAATGTAAGGATACTCCACCCATGACCGGAAAATACCAATCGAAGCCAACAAATCTTCAGATATAAAGGTTCTTTCAAGCCTCTTTGCTATATACTGAGTCCCAGCCCGATTATTCCTCCATGTTGGAACAAGCTTCCCTGGAGCAATGTCAATAAGTCCAAAACCTTGGAAAAAAGTTTTGAAAAAACCTTCAATACATCCCAAATTTTTAGCACCACCCCAGGTTTCACTAGAAGACAAAGTCAAATTTAAGTCACCCGCCAAAACTAGATTGTTTTGTGTTAACAAACCCGAGCTTCCTAGACGCTCCCAGAAAATTTTCTGCTCCACACAGGATCCATAGGTATTTAGAATATTAATCTGCCTTTTAGTGGCAAGATAAGTTCCTGACAATAAAATTCCACCGCAAGTTAGATAAGGAATCAAATAAAAAAATTTGGGATCCCATGCTACCAACAAACCCCCTGAACTTCCATATGATTTTACGGCACAACAAAGATAGTTTGGATGGAGTGTGACCATAAAGGCCCAATTATTTTCTACAAGGACCATAGTTTCCTGAAACAGGACAATCTCAGACAGAGTTTTATATATATAATATATAACTATATTATATATAGTATACTAATATATAACTATATTATATATAGTATAACTTTATATAATATATAACTATATTATACTATATATAACTATATAACTATATTATATATAGTATACTAATATATAATATAGTTATATTATATAGATTGTTTTTTTTTTTTTAATTTGCAATTAAATTTTTAATGTTTTTGTTAATATTTTTTTATTTTAGATTTTTTTGAATTTTGACATGATTTTAGTATTTTTTTTAC
>SNQJ01S0065018.1:10711-32356 GCA_010110895.2 Picea sitchensis | reverse complement strand
GTTTGATTAATTTATGCTTGATTTCTAACCCTTGAGTATAGAAGTAGCATGCATGCATAGTTTTTGTTTGTCTTGAGTGCAGGTCATCTGTGGAAGGAGCAGTGCAAGCAAGTAATCAAAGCGCAATGGAGGATCTACATCGAACACCGGTAATAAGGTAGGTGGTCCTTTTCCATGCATTTACTGAGAAAAAGGGATTTAAATCTTGGGATGTAGGTAAAAAAGTAGTTTCTATTCGGTCAAATCTACATGCAAGTCTGACCCTAGTTTGCTAGTTCGTAGGGTGTTTTCCCAACAATAGTGGGGAACAGGTTGTTGTACTCGCACAGTAACTCTGTTATGCTTTCCACTATTTTCTCATCCCAATAGTCTCCAATGTTGGCCATTTTGGGATTCTCAACTGTCCCAATGTTGACTTTCTTCACCTTGATCGGTGTAGCAATTCCTTATGATTCTAGAGGTGGACCTTCCACTTCTCTTTCAACTTTAGCTTCAGCTTCCTCAATCTGAATATCACGTGGATTGTATTCATCTGGTACTTCTTCCTGCACATGGTAGCATGACAACAATTCTTTCACTATTTGTTTGTTTCGTTGTTGTTCTTTTGTTATGAGTTCAACTTCTGGTTCCTGAATTAATATCACCCCTCTTATTTGTTTAAGTTTTGCATCTATGTTGGGGTTCTCATGTTCAAATGAGAAAGTGACTGTAAAGTTTTGTTGTAGTATTGTCCAGCTCGTAGTTCCTCTGTGTAGTTCCTTGTCTGCATACTAGTTTGTTGGGATGCCCTCTAATGTATGTACGAAATGATGAGACCATTCCTCTAGCGGTGTCATTTTCCATAGTGCTCTGCACTTCACCAAGTGTTCCTCTGGTGCCCCCTGTCCATCATATTTCTTTTGTTGGTTTCTTCTTTGTTTTGCGCCAAACAATATGCACAATAACTGCTTACATTGGTACCAGTCTTTAATTGTTTCCTTGTGTATGCCCCACCATATTGTAGGTGTGGCCTTGAGTGTTATATCAAGTGCTAAGAGTCTCTAATTTTATAACACTTCATCTTTGTAATGTGTTGAGAATGCTTCTAGATCATTTACCCCATGGAAGTTGGGTGGTTTCCTTATCTCCGTACCTACCCATCTTACTACACAGTATATTCTTGTGCATATTCTTGTGGATACTTCATGTAGCCTTTGTTTCCATTTATCTAAACCTGTATCTGAGTCTGACGCACATGAAGTAATGATCTGCCAACTGAGTATCCCAACTGTAGTTGGGTTTACGTAATCATCGTCTCATGCAGTTGTTCTATACAATTGGTTAATTTCCTCCAAGTCCAAGCAAGTAGGCTCTAAAACCCTTTCCCCTTCTGATGGGTCTAATGGCACAATGACTCTATATTCTCCTGACTCAAAAGTCATTTTCCATGTCTTTAAATTGATTATGGCCCAGTTATCAAACGACCAATCCAAGCCGAGCAATGTTGGATATGGTCTTGTGTCGTCCACTATTTCAATCACTCTGAAGTCTGCTTTAGTGCACACTCCATCCAGGTCTATTGTCACTCCTTTCAGTCTCCCAATGGGTAGAACTCTGTGTTGGTTTATTAATTTCAGCTGAACGGGTGAATATCCTAATGTGGGATCTCCCATACATTGCCATGTATTATTGGGTAATACATTGACTTTGGATCCTAGATCCAAGATGTGTTGGCCTTTGGTTATGGAAGCAAGAGAAGATCAATGAAGAAAAGGAAAAATGCAAACTGCGCAGAAGACACAACGACTGATATTGGGTCGAAGTGAGAAAAAGAGAAAAAAAGATAGAGCGAAGTATGGGAGAATGAGTCGTTGGATGAGAAGGTCGAGAAAGACAGATCAGCAAGATAGAGGGATCGTGAACAACTCAACAAGTGGAAGAATATGTCAATGAGTGATTTAGAGCACCTCATGGGAATGAGGGAAAGACAGGGTTTTTGACACCTGAACTCCCTACCTGGGGTTTTGGTATTTAGGGTTTTTGACACCTAGGTTTTGGCCTAGCATTGTGAGTGAGTTATTGTAATGTATAAATAAAGGTCAAGAGGACTTGGGATGGGATCGATGGTTTTTATTGATGTGATGAGGAGAGATCATTGTTAAGAGAGAAGTATTGTTGTGAGAATAGTTTGTGTTGTAAGAACTTCAACTAGGTGCAAAGATCAACCCTACAGCTAGGTGTGCGGGGAAGGGGGAGAAAGAGAGAGAAGAAGAGAGATCTGCAGCTAAGTGTGTAGATAGAACTGTATGATTTCACCTAATATATTATAAAATACAGTTCTGTGGATGTAGCCCTAGAGAAAGGGTGAACCACGTATATCTTATGTTATGTGCGATTGATGCTATGTTCTTTTGCTTTTGTTATTGTGTTGTTTCATTATTTTGTTATATATGAGGTATAGCTTGCATAGTAGGCTTAAAGGAAGATCAAGAATAGATAGGTTATTGTGTCTTGTTGCTTAAATCCACTCTACATTTCCTCTAGTTGTAGACACCTATGTCCTACAACCCCCTATAGTTAGTTCGGGTGAGATTGCATCTGCTTCGCAGGTGTTGCCGAAAAGGCTAGTAGTTAGGGCTTGTTGGTGCATTGTTAGAGTTGAACCCTGGGTCTGTCCCTGTGCCAACAAATGGTTTCGTTGTCGGGACTGGGATATTTTTGAGGGAATGTCAAGGTGGTTTCCATCAAAGAAAGAGATTAAGAAGTGGATAGAAGAGCAAGAAAAGGACTTCGCTGAAGCACATAATAGAAACCTTAATATTAGTACATAGGATTGGTTGGGAAGGTATATCTTCACTGATATACATGAGATCTTCTTTGGAGGAATTCATCAGGAGCTATATGAGTGGCTAGCAATATTAGCAGATACCCAGTTTGAGATCAGACTCAGACCATTTGTGGTTTGGACATCATCGCTAATCAAGAAGGTCAAGAGAGTTGACAATGTCATGTCAAGAGAAGTAGATCACTGGTTTGATAGCATGATTGGAGGGTATATTACTGATTTTGTCATTGATAGAGTAAAGTCATATAGCCAAGCTGAGCGATTTTTCTTTAA
Organism: Picea sitchensis; assembly: GCA_010110895.2. Classification (NCBI taxonomy): domain Eukaryota; kingdom Viridiplantae; phylum Streptophyta; class Pinopsida; order Pinales; family Pinaceae; genus Picea; species Picea sitchensis. Next base: position 29,259 of record SNQJ01S0065018.1, on the reverse strand, counting down.
GGGGCCTAGAGGAAAAATTTTACACTTTTTAAAGTTGAATATGAAGATTCTATTACATGAGAAGAACATCTTGAAGATACAGTAATCGGTCATATCGAAAGAGATAATGTTCAAAAATTCAGACAATGGCAGCGACACAGAGGCTGGACATACGCACAGTGGATGAGCGTTCAAAGAAGTTCCTCTCGCGAACCTGTTTAAGAAGAACAGTGGAGACGAGGGATTCTATAGTGGGGAAGTGGCAGATCTAACAGATGAAGAGCATTCAGATTCCGCTAGGACAGAGGAAGAGAAGACTAAAGAACCTCGCCAAGAAGAGCCAGAAACTTCAGGAACTGCGTAGACGGTTGAAGTAAGTACTGTTACTCCTCCTATTATTTCAGTAGTGTTAAGTAACCAGAGTAACCTAAGTCATCAGAACACTCATAGCACTGGTACAAGCAGTTTAGTACCTATTCAGTCAAGAAACCTAGGAAGATCTATTGCAAATGAAATGAGGCTCCCTATTTTTAGAGGGGATGGACATGAAGATCTTGATCAACACTCATTTTTATGTGAAGTTATATGGAGTCTTAAGAGTGTCATTGATGTAGAATTTAAGAGAGCTCAGTTTAGTACTACCCTAAGGGACCACACACTAAGCTAGTACATGAAACTTGTCCCAAGAATTGCACATCCTAAACCGTTGAATGAGATCAAGAATGTGTTGGTTGCAGAATTCAAGAAACCCAAGTTGGAGTCACAATGCATTACAGAGTTGAAAGAAATCAAGCAACGAGTAGCTGAACCTCTATGGGAATTTGATCAAAGGTTTAAGACCTTAACGGGTCGTTTGACTTTTAAGATCCCAGATGAGAAGAACAAGGAATGGTTCATTGCTTCCCTCTTGCCACACATCAGAGTTCCTCTGATGCAACACAATATTACTTTGCAGGCTGAGGCACTAGAAATTGCCATGAAATTAGAATCAGCCCCGATGGGAGAATCCAACTCAGGTATAAGTCAAATTATGAGTCAACTCACTAGCTTATCATTGCGGGTCGAAAATATGAAGAAAGAAAAAGGAAAATAAAAAAGAGAAGACATTTAGTGTGTCAGATGCAAATAAAGGGTCACAACAAGGATAACTATCCCCTATTTCATGACTACTTGGCATCTGGAGCTCCAAGCCCTTTGAAACAAGTTACCATACCTTGGTGCGAGTTATGTAGAAACCAACATCGCCCTGGTGAATGTTACTATTTGCAAAAGTATGTCCAAACACCCAAAAATATGTACTACACATTCTGTAAGTCAGTGGGGTATGATGATAGGGATTGTAGAGCTTATGACCTCATGCATGAAAGGTCAAGGGATATATACAAGATTCAAGGCAAAGTACAACAAGAAGGAAACACCGCGCAGTATAATTCCCCTAGGAGAGAAAACTTCAACCCTAGGGGTGGATTCTGAGGAAGAGGAAGAGGAGGAGGTATGGGTCGAGGTTGAGGTCAAATCATTTGTTACAACTGTGTGTAGATAGGACACTTGGCACATGACTATCAGGACCCTTGTATCACTTGCAGTTACTGCAACTCATTCGAACATGTTATTGAGGATTGTCCAGCATTGATGGCTAAGCTTCAAGAAAAATGGGGTGGGAACCCACAAGTACAACTGATATCATCTGAACCTCGTGGAGCAAACCCTAGAGTCATTATTATCACAAGAGGAGGCGCTGCTACATGAGAAGACAGGGTGACTTGAGAAAAGAATACAAAAGGATCAGGGGTCAGAAAAGCTACAGAAAAGACATAGGAATTTGATCCGAAGAAAGAAAAGAAGACATTTGAAGAGGCTCAAAGAGAATTTGGAGGAGAATGGGGCTCTTCATCAAAGGAATGACCATAAGTGAGAGAATGTGGAATGCCCCTAGCCTTTGATCAATCTGCTTCGTCGGAAGAAGGAAAAGAGGTAAGTAAGATTGTAGGATTCTTACATACACTTATAAATTTAATTAAACATGAAAAGGTTGTAAAAGAACTACAACACTTCATAAGTCAGTACGAGATAGGAAGAGTGGACCCTATGTTGAATAGGGAGTTGAACCAAGTGTCAAGGAATAGAAGGAAAAATAAGGAGCTACACTTGAATGTTCAGATAGGAGACTATGATATAGATTATGTGGTCCTTGATCTAGTGTCAGAAATCAATGTCATGACGAAGAAGACCTGGGCACTGATGGGAAAACCTAATTTGATATATTCCCCTATCAGGATTAGGATGGCTAATAAATAGGCTATGAGTCCCTTCGGCAGATTGGAGCATTTCCCTGTGGACATTGACGGGGTAAAAACGTTTGTAGATTTTGAAGTGATTGAGATAGTTGACGATAGTTTTCCTTATCCTACACTGTTAGGAATTGATTGGGCCTTCAGCAATTCAACTATCATTGACCTAAAGAAGTGAAGAATGACATTCGAGGGTCATCTCACCTCTGAATCCTGATGAAAGTTGCAGGTACACATATCCGATCAGAGAAGAAGATCGCGCATATAAATTAGAGAACATTTACAAATTGACAACAAGACAGCAAGATTACATCAATCCTATAGCAGATGGGAACTTGAGTTGGCGAAGTGAGAGCGCATGCTCATCAGACTCAGAAGAAGCACTGGAAAACTGGTAGAATAAGATGTATGAGGTTTCTGCACGGATATGTTCCAAATTGACCAGGAAAGTTCATTGGATCGACATAGAAGTAAGTAACCTGCCTAGTTTTGATGGTCTGAATCATTTAGAAACATTTTTACTAGAATTTGAGGAGATTGTACCAGCACAACAGAGGTTGCTAGAACTGGATGAAGCATTGAAAGCAACTCTAGCGAGATGGTGGGGGACACACAAGCAAAACATCGTGGAGTGGGTGCAATGTCGCACTTTGATGACAACGTGTTTCTCAAACTAGATTGAGGGGTGCGAAGTTCGGTACACAGGATAGAGCTGCCTGGAAGACCATGTGCGAAGTTGTGAAGAGGCATGGAGCAGCATTCCTCAAGAACAGTGGGTGCACAAGTTCATTAACACTTTGGGGACAACACCTATCAATTGGTATCTACAAGCTAAATTGCGCCTCACCACTGCAGATTGGGATGGTATGACTCAAAATTTTATCACTACCTTTTTGTTCGAAAGTCAGTACCCTTCAGTAGATCAAGCATTGCAAATCGTGAGACATAAGGTATTTGAGGAGGCACGTAAACTCCGTGAAGGGAAGGAAGAGGATGAATGGATTGTGCCTCTTCATAAATTATAGGGTTGTTACAACATAAATGTCGATGAAGACGATGATCCTCTCAAGGTGAACATCGCAGAAATAGAAGGACAAAGAGACATAGAGGGACCTGGGGTTGAACTGCCTTTTATTGGGAAGCCCATTAAAATCAAGAAATTTAATATAGGAATGGAGGGAACACCTAAATTGGAAAACATTGGAGATTACTGGGATGAGGCCACTATTGATAAGATCACAGAGTTGTTGCATGAATATCAAGACCTTTTTCCAATGAAATTCACATATATGAAGGGCATTAAAGGGCCCATGGGAGAGGTGAAGATCCCTTTAAAACCAAATGTGAGACCAGTGAAGCAGAGACCCTACAGATTGAACCCTAAGTATAAGGAGAAAGTCAAGAATGAGCTCGACAGAATGTTGGAAGCCGGAATCATAGAACCCGTTGAAGAGTCAAAATGGATTAGCCATATGGTGGTGTAGGATAAGAAGACTGGATAGATCAGGCTCTGTGTAGATCTTAGGAAGCTGAATGATGCATGTTTGCATGACCCATTCCCTACACCATTTACTGATGAAGTGTTAGACAATGTGGGAGGACAGGAGGTCTACTCCTTCACAGATGGATTTTCAGGATACCATTAGATCAAGATTGCCAAAGAAGATCGACATAAGACCACCTTTGCAATAGAGTGGGGATATTACCAGTATAAAGTGATGCCCTTTCGATTGAACAATGCACCAACCATCTTTTCCAGGGTGGTGGTCGAAGCATTCAAAGAATTTTTACATAAATTTTTAGAATCCTATTTTGATGATTGGACTGTGTTTAGCTTATTAAAAGATCACATTGAATGTTTAAGACTAATGTTGGATAAGTGCAGGCAATTCCAGACTACCCTAAATCTGAAGAAGTGCATCTTTTTTTCACCTTTTGGAGTTTTGCTAGGACATATTGTATGCAAGCAGGGGTTGTTGGTAGATCCCTCCAAGATCTCCATTATTGTTGATCTACCTCCCCCTACTTCAGTGAGACAATTGTGCATTGTGCTGGGACATACATGATACTACAGGAAGTTCATCAAGGGGTATGCACAGATAACAACACCCATGGAGAAGATGCTAAAGAAGGATTGTTACTTTCAATGGATAGAGGAATGTCATCAGAACTTCGACACACTAAAGCAGAAGATGGTTACTGTGCCAATATTGGCTTTCCTAGATTGGAGAAAATAATTCCATGTGCATGTCGATGCCTCGTCCATTGCATTAGGAGTAGTGTTAGCACAACTAGGAGCAGGAGACATCAACCACCCCCTAGCCTTTGCTAGAAGGAATATTTCTATAGCTGAGATAAATTACACCACCATCGAGAGAGAAGGACTAGCTATGGTGTATACACTGCAGAAATTTCGACATTATTTGCTGGGAGGACATTTCAAGATGTTCACTGACCACTCTGCATTGAAATACCTAGTCAACAAGCCAGTGTTGGGGGGGAGAATTTGCAGGTGGCTGTTGTTATTTCAAGAATATGATTTTGAAATTGTGGTTAAGCTAGGTAGGATGAATAAGGGACCTGACCACTTGTCCAGGTTAGAGCATGGGGAAGAACCAACTATCTTGGAGGATACACTACCATATGCGTAGCTACTAGCCATTAGAAGAGTGGATGACCACTTCGCAGAGATAGTACAATTCATGTCTACATGAATGGCACCGAGTGATTATACAATCATCCAGAAAAAACAATTGGTAGTGCGTGCTGTAGACTTTTCACTTATAGCTGGGAAGCTATACAAAATGGGAACAAATGAGATCTTGAGGAGATGTGTCATGGAGACAGAGAGACCATCAATCCTCGCAGAAGCACACGAAGGCATCACAGGAGGACACTGCGTAGGGAAAGCAACAACGAAGAATATTATTAGGGATGGCCTTTGGTGGCCTACTTTACACAAAGATGCTAAGGAATACTATAAGGCCTGTGATGTATGCCAAAGAGTTGGGAAATCATCCAGAAGAGATGAGATTCCTTTAACACCTCAACTGACCTTACAGGCATTTGAGAAATGGGCCATTGACTTCGTGGGACCTATCAACCCACCAGGAAAGCGCACAGGAGCTAGATACATAATCACTGGGACAGAGTATTTGACTAGATGGGCATAAGCGAGAGCAGTTAAGTATTGTAATGCAACTACAACTACGTGCTTCATATTCGATGATATCATAACCAAGTTTGTATGTCCAAAGATCCTTATGAGAGATCAAGGCACACATTTTATTAATAAGACTATTAAAGCCTTGACTCAGGAATTTGAAGTTCACCATTAGAAAAGCACAACCTACCATCCACAAGCGAATGGGACAGTTGAAGCATTCAATAAGATCTTGGAGACAGTGTTGACGAAGATATGTAGTGTGAATAGAGACAATTGGGACCTAAGAGTGCCAACAGTATTATGGGAATATAGAGTTGTGTGAAAGAAGCTAACAATGCAAACTCCATTTAAATTAGTTTATGGCCTAGAAGTAGTTGTACCGATGAAATATTTGGTTCCTAGCTTAAGGATCGCATCGTTTACAGATATGGATGACACTGGCGCTGTTCAAGAGAGGCTTTCGCAGTTGATCGAACGAGAAGAAGACAGATTTATTGCAAGATTTCATTAGCAGGTACAGAAGGAGAGAGAGAAGGCTTATCGTCACAGGCATATCAAGGAGAAGACCTTCAAGTAAGGAGATCTGGTACTGGTCTATGACAATAAGTTTTTGAAGCATCTAGGGAAGTTTAGAACACACTGGCTGGGGCCATTTGAGGTCATATATGTTACAGAAGGAGGAGTTGCGTAGTTGAAGACACTAAATGGAGAATGCAAGGAAGTTCTAGTGAATGGGAGCTGGTGGAAATTGTACTATGAAAACTAGCTGCCTCACAGCTCTTGGTAAAAGCAAAAGAAGAAGGGTCTAGGTACCAGGTGCAATTGAAACTGGGTACCAAACATAGAAAAGACAGTCTGCACATCACAGAGAGGGACAAAACAGAAAGCAAGTCGACGTAAGACAAAGAATTCGGTCTTGCAGTGACTCGAGATGAGTCACAGGTGAGTGTTGGGGGCCTATTGCCCCTTTGTTATGGAAGAAAGTGAAGATCAAGGAAGAAAAGGAAAAATGTGAATTGTGCGGAAGACATAGCGACTGATACTAGGCCGAAGTGATAAAAAGAGCAGAAAAGATGGAGTGAAGTATGGGAGAATGAGTCATTGGACGAGAAGGTCAAGAAAGACAGATCAGGAAGATAGAGGGATTGTGAACAACTCATCAAGTGGAAGAAGATGTCAATGATTTCTTTGGAGCACCTCGCCGGAACAAAGGAAAGACATGTTGGCAAAGCCCTGAAAACGCAGTCAAGTTGACCTAGGGGTTTGGTATTTAGGGTTTTTGACACCTAGGTTTTAGCCTAGGGTTGTTGGTGAGTTATTGTAATGTATAAATAAAGGTCAAGAGGACCTGGGATGGGATCGATGGTTGTTGTTGATGTGATGAGGAGAGATCGTTGTTAAGAGAGAATTATTGTTGTGAGAACAGTCTGTGTTGTAAGATCTTTAGCTGGGTGCGAAGATCAACCCTGCAATTGGGTGCGCAGGGAAGGGGGAGAAATAGAGAGAAAAATAGAGATATACATCTAAGTGCGCATATAGAACTGTATGCTTTCACCTAATATATTATAAAGCACAGTTCTATGGATGTAGCCCTAGAGAGAGGGTGAACCATGTATATCTTGTGTTATGTGTGATTGATGTTGTGTTCTTTTACTTCTGTTATTGTGTTAGATCTGAGGTATAGCTTGCACAGTAGGCTTAAAGGAAGATAAAGAATAACTAGGTTACTGTGTGTTGTTGCTTAAATCCACTATGCATTTCCTCTGGTTGTAGACACTTGTGTTCTACAACCCCCTATAGCTACTTCGGGTGAGACTGCATCTACTTCGCAGGTGTTGCCAAAAGAGCCAGTAGTTAGGGATTTTGTGTGCATTGTTAGAGCTGAATCCTGGGTCTGCCCCTGTGCCAAGAATATGATATCTCCCATGTTAAAATCTCCAATTTTGGCATTCAGCCTGAACTCCCTACCTGTTTTTCTCCTTGTATGTAGGTGATTGACTATTTGTTGTTTTAGTTTTCCTTCTGTCTCTATGCTACATCTTTCTAACATACTTTGTAATATCTTGTCAGCGGATGGATCTGTTGGTTGTGGAGCCTCATTATCTTCTTGATTCAGAGGTCTTTGTTTTCAGTCGTGTTTATACCCCATGAAGACTTTACACCCCAGAAGAATGTACACTCATCCACACGGGGGAGTGAAGGGGGGGGGATTACCCACCCTATGGGGTATGGGGAGGATATCCCCTGGGCTGGGGGGTCCGGGGGAAAGCACGCCCCCGGAGGGGGTTCGGAGGATAGCGTTCCCCGATCGGGGTTCAGGGGTGAAGCCTCCAAAGGAAAAATTGCCTTGTAAATGTATATTGTAATTTCATTGTAAATCTGGACCGTTCATTATAAGGTCACAGATCTAATGGTAGAAGTTATGTTAGGGTTTTTTTCCCTAGAAGATAACCCTATTTTTATGAGGAAAATGTATTGCGGCTAGGTAATATAGTGAATATTGTATTCTAAGAGAGGATACTATGAGAGAAAGAAGAGGAAGTTAGAGCGGGTTTGTCATAGGTTTTATCCCTTCATTTGCTAGATAATAATAAAGGAAGGACCTAGCAATTTCTCTGGTGGACATAGCCCACACTGGGTGAACCACGTATATCTGTGTCTCTATTGTATTGTGTATCTTATGTTTTATTTCTGCATTTGTTTTATTTTATTGCTCTATGATCCTATTTTTCTAACAACTGGTATCATAGCGAAAGGTAACTCATAGGAAAAGAGGGTTCCTGGTTCGAGTAGGAGCAATGGCGGAAGATGGAAAGTTTAGGGTCAAGAAATTTAACATCCAAAACTACCAGTTATAGAAGATTCATATGGAAGATTATTTATATCATAAGGATCTATTCCTACCATTGGGCAGAATAGCAAAGAAGTTGATAGCTATGCAGGACAAAGAATGGGAGATTCTTGACAGAAAGGCTCTAGGAACGATACGACTGAGCCTAGAAGCATCGGTGGATTTCAATATTTCGAAAGAAAAGACAACGAAGGATTTGATGGACGCATTGGATAAATTGTATGAAAAACCCTCGACGTCCAATAAGGTATTTCTAATTAATATATTATTTAATATGAAGATGTCAGAAGGTGGTTCTGTTGCAGATCATTTAAATGAATTTAATATGGTTACTAATAACTAAATTCTGTAAAAGTGGACTTTGATGATGACGTTAGGGCTCTTCTAATCTTGTGCTCAGTTCCAGAAATATGGAACGGCTTGGTCATGGCTATAAGTAACTTTGTCTCTGGTTCAATTAATTCAAAATTTTATGATGTTGTTGGTGTTATCCTTAGTGAGGAAATGCGATGGAAAATCACAGGTGAGACATCAGGTAATGCGTTGAACATGGAGAACAGGTGAAGACAAAAGGATAGAGGAAAGGGCCTAGGGAACCACAAGAATTCTAGAAAGGGAAGATAGAGTGATGGAATTGTGGGAAGAAAGGACATCTGAAGAAAGACTGCAGAGATCAAAAGAAACAAAGAGATGGATAGCAAGAGAAAAATCAACAAGCAAATGTAACAAGTGAGGTGTTAAAAGATGCTTTAATTCTTTCTGTAGATAATATTTTTGAGTCTTGGGTGGTAGATTCAGGGGATTCATTTCATGCCACACCCCATAGGAAACATTTTTTAGATTATGTTCAAGGTGATTTTGGACAGGCTCATTTGGGTGATGATGCACCATGCAAAATTGTTGGAATGGGAAAGGTAAAAATAAAGAAAAGCAGTGGAAACCAATGGTTGTTGAAAGAGGTAAGACATGTTCCGGATATAAGGAAAAATCTAATTTCAACAAGACAGTTGGCCAGTGAAGGTTGTATATCCATATTTGCAGATAAGGTGTGGAAGGTCACCAAAGGATCATTGGTGATAGCAAAAGGAGAGAAGGTAGGTACATTGTATTTATGTACTGGTAATAATGACTATTATATCTCTATAGCTTCTACAAGAGTGAATACATCACTATGGCATCATAGGCTTGGACACATGAGTGAGAAGGGGATGCAACTACTTCACAAAATAAATTTGTTGCCAGATCTTAAACAAATTGATTTGGACTTCTGTGAACATTGTGTTTATGGATTAGACTGTTATGTGTTTATGGAAAACATAAAGAGAGTCATATTTCAGTTGGAAAAAGAAAAGAAGAGTGAAAGGTTATAGCTTGTGCATCTGAGGCGATATAGGGACCAACTCGATTATCATCTCTTGGTGGCTCTCATTATTATGTTACTTTTATTGATGATGCAACTAAAAAAAAAACTTGGGTTTATTGCATTCAGCAAAAATCAGATGTTTTTGATACTTTTAAAATGGAAAGCTTTGGTTGAGAATGAGACATGAAAAGGTTCAGAGGATACTTTTAAAAAATGGAAAGCTTTGGTTGAGAATGAGACATGAAAAAGGTTGAAGTGTCTCAGATCAGATAATGGAGGTGAATATTATAGAAAGGAGTTTGATTATTACTGTTCATACCATGGGATTCGTAGAGAGAAGAGAGTTCCAAGAACACCACAAGAAAATGGTGTGTCGGAAAGGATGAACAGGACAATCATGGAGCATGCAAGGAGTATGAGATTGGATGATGTTTTTCCCTTATAGTTCTAGGCAGATGTTGTAGATATTGTTGTTGACTTAATAAACAGAGGACCTTCAAGCTCTTTGGATGGTAGAATTCCAGAGGAGGCATGGACAGGTAAATAGGTAAACTATTATTTTTTGAAGACTTTCGGTCATGAAGCATTTGTCCATATTGATAAAGAAAATAGAACAAATCTTGAGGCAAAATCTAAGAAGTGTACCTTTATTGGATATGATGTTAATGATTTTGGTTATCTCTTATGGGATTATGAAAATAACAAAATCATTAGAAGTAGAGATTTCATATTCAATGAGAAGGTCATGTACAAAGATCATTTGCAGGGAAAGAAACAAGAAAAAGAAAAACCAGAATACACAATGCTTGATGAGATCACTGAAAAATGAATTCCAAAGGAACCATAAAATCAAAATGTACAACAACAGGAGAAACATGTACCTCAAACTCCTGCAATTGTTTTTAGAATATCTACCAGGTTAAGTAGACCCCCTAAACAATACTCTCCTTCATTGTATTACTTATTGTTGACTAATTTTGGTGAACTAGAATGTTATGAAGAGGCAATGTAGGTAGACACCAAAAATAAGTGGGAGAAAGGCATGAAAGTGGAAATGGATTCCTTGGTAAATAACCATACTTGGGACTTGGTTCAATTTCCTATAGGAAAAAGAGCATTGCAGAATAAAAGAGTTTACAAGTTGAAGGAAGAAGATGGAGGAAAAAATCGGTACAAGGCTAGACTTGTTGTAAAGGGGTTTGCACAAAAGAAAGGTATAGATTTTGATGAAATATTTTCTCCTGTTGTTAAAATGAATTCAATTAGGACTATTTTAAGTATTGTGGCAGTAGAAGATTTGCCTCTTGAAAATTTAGATGTAAAAAAAACTTTTCTCCATGGGGATTTGGAGGAAGAGATTTATATGCAGCAGCCACAGGGGTATGAGGTCAAGGGGAAGGAGTATTTAGTATGCAGGTTGAAGAAGATCTTGTATGACCTAAAGCAAGCTCCAAGGCAGTGGTATTTGAAGTTTGACAGGTTTATGAAAGAACAAGGTTATAGTAGATGTCATTCTTATCACTGTGTTTATTTTAAAAAGATAGAAAATGGAAGCTATATTAGCTTGCTATTGTATGTAGATGACATGCTTGTTGTAGGGTCTAATATGCAGTATATAAATGTGCTCAAGAAAAAAATAGCTAATTCATTTGCGATGAAGTATTTGGGTGCTGCAAAGAAAATCCTTGGTATGAGAATAACAAGAGACAGGAAAAATCGCAAATTAGCATCGTCTTAGGGTGAGTACATAGAGAAGGTGTTGGAGAGGTTTAGAATGAAGAATGCAAAACCAGTCAATACACCTTTGTCTAGACATTTCAAATTAACTAACGAAATGTGTCCCAAGACACAGGAGGAGATATAATACATGTCCAGGGTCCCTTATTCATCAACAGTTGGAAGCTTGATGTATGCGATGGTTTGCACAAGACTAGATATTGCACATGAAGTGGGCATTGTGAGTAGGTATATTAACAATCTAGGTAAAGAACATTGGGAGGAAGTAAAGTGGATTCTCAAGTATTTGAGAGGTACTTCTACTCATGCATTATGTTTTGGAGGTTCAGACACTTTTCTACAGGGATATTTTGATTCAGATATGGCAGGTGATAAAGATAGAAGGAGGAGCACCACAGGGTATGTTTCTACTATAGGTGGAACAACAGTAAGTTGGATTTCAAAAATACAAAAGGTTGTTTCACTTTCAACAATAGAAGTAGAGTATGTTGTTTCTACAGAAGCTAGTAAAGAAATGATTTGGTTACAGAGGTTTATAGAGGAATTGGGAAAGAAGCAGGAGAATAGTAGGTTGTACTATGACAGTGAGAGTGCCATTCATCTTGCAAAGAAATCAACCTTCCATTCAAAGACTAAGAATATACAGATGAGGTACCATTTCATACGATCCATCTTGGAAGATGGACATTTGAAGTTGGAAAAGATACACACTAGCCATAATCTTGCAGACATGTTAACAAAGGGAGTAACCAGGGAGAAATTGAGTTCTTGCTCAGTTTCAGTTGATCTTCAAGCATGAAGGTGAATATGATAAATTTTTCAGGTCCAAGAAGGTTCATATTCTAGCAAATACAACAACGATGGAGTTGTTGAGATCAGTCTCCAAGTGGGAGATTGTTGGTTGTGGAGCCTAATTATCTTCTTGATTTAGAGGTCTTTGTTTTCAGCCGTGTTTATACCCCAGAAGAATGTAAACCCATCCACGTGGGGTAGTAAAGGGGGGGGCTACCCACCTTGTGGGGTCCGGGGGGGCTATCCCCCCAGTTGGGGGGTCTAGGGGCAAGCCGACCCCCAGAGGAAAAATTGCCTTGTAAATGTATATTGTAATTTCAATGTAAATCTGGACCGTTCATTGTAAGGTCATAGATATAATGGTAGAAGTTATGTTAGGGTTTTTTTCCCTATAAGGAAACCCTCTTTTTATGAGGGAAATGTATTACAACTAGGTAATATAATGAATATTTTATTCTGAGAGAGGAGACTGTGAGAGAAAGAAGAGGAAGTTATAGTGATTTTGTTGTAGGTTGTATCCCTTCATTTCCTGGATAATAATAAAGGAAGGACCTATCAATTTCTCTGGTGGGCGTAGCCCACACTGGGTGAACCATGTATATATGTGTCTCTATTGTATTGTGTCTCTTCTATATTCTATTTCTGCATTTGTTTTATTTTATTGCTCCATGACCCTATTTTTCTAATAGGATCATTTAGTATTTTTATACATGATTGCAAAAATCCTTTGATTGTACTTACTTGTCCCAGGGGCTTCATTTATTTGGTATGATCCAATGATGGAGGAATCTCATACTATCGCACTTCTTTGCTATGTTGTGCGATTGAGGTCGACGCAGTGTTTGGCTTCATAAATTCTTGTCTGGCTTGCTTAAATGTTTCCTTCTCATTCTACGCGTCAAATTGTTTCCTTGGTTCGACATTCTTCTTCACCCATTGGTGTTGTACTGGCTCTTGACATACAACATCGTTCCCTGTTTTATCTCCTCCCCACATAACTATGTTGATGTTTCTGCCTTCATCCCTTGCTTCGACTTAAATCCATTGAACATTCTGGTTGTTTTGATTCCTCTTTTCTTGGATCTCCCCTAATAACGTAGGACATTCTTCCGTATCATGATCTGATGCATGAAAATACATACAAGTTGTTGGTGGAATTGGACATTCTCTTGCATAGTGTCTTGGTTGTTGACAGTTGTGACATACCACTGGTCCTCGACCTCTTCCAAAGCCTCCTCTTTCTCATCCTCTGCCTCTATAGCTAGCTCGATCCCCTCGTTGTGTGTTATACTGAGGTGCCTGATTGTACTCTATGGTATTGTACTGAGGTTGTGGTGTGTTGTACTGTAGCTGTGTGGTATTATATGGTTGTTGTGCAGTATTGTAATGTTGTTGCACAGTGTTGTATGGGGCTGGAACCTGGTTAAATTGAGGTGCGAATTTCCCAGTCATCATTTCTACCTGCACCCTATATGCATCTGATGTCCTCTCTCTCATCAACTCCATGGTTCTACAATCTTTGTCATCATGGCTTACTGATTTGGAAAATTTGCAATAGGAACTCTTTGGGATTGTCTGGTACTTCTGCATCATTGGGAAGTGATATGGATCGTGGCCCTGATTATTATAGATTTTGCACCATATTCCTCCCGTTGGTAACGGATTTGGCATCCCCATTGTCATATACTGCGTGAATGTTGGACATTCATTCTTATGGTGTCATTCCATCCTACATGTGGTAAACCAAACGACTTCTTGTTTGTCCTTACTTTTGTTCTGGTTTAGCTAGAACGTTAATTTCTTGAGATCCTCCTTCAGCTCTTCGATGGCTAGATCGTCTTCAGATATTAGTTTTCTTCTAGTTGCAGGGTTGACTGCAGAGCCTCTGCCTATGTTTGAAATTTTTGTTGTCGCAATGGATATTTTAAGTGTTGTAATAGTGAATTGATGAACAATTGCCTGTGCTGCATATCTGTCATGAGATATTTCAACTTTGCTTTTAGTCGCTTGAATATCTGGTCAATCTCCCATGTGTATTCTCCTAGTTTATGTCTAATTTCTATCATCTCGTTCATGTACTAGTCTTTTGAACTTGGCTTCTAAAACTCGTTTATCAGTAACTTATTGATATCCGCAATCATTCTGGTTGTCCCTAGTGGATTGTTTGTGGCTAAACTCATATACCAATCCAATGCGTGATCCCTTAGTGTGATAGCTAGTTGTGCAATTTTAGTGTCCTCTTCTATTATCTTTTTTCCTTCCCATATCTTCTCACAGATAAACAAGTTCTTCTCTGGGTCCTCCAACGTTTCCCCTTTGAATTCTAGTAATCTGATGGTGGGATCGTGTCATGCCATCATGAATGATGAACTACTACCTTCACGCGGTGTAGATACTTGAACAATGCTTCTTGAACTGGCTTCCCCAGTTGTTGTACCTTGTGTACATGTACTTCATGGTGTCTTCCTTCTTCCAAAATCCGGTTGTCTAAACGGTGGTGTTATTTTTGGTGTGTTAGTCGCACATGGGTTTATGGGTTCCACACTGACATTAGTATGGATAGGATTGCTGCCTTCGATTCTCGCTCTTGGACCTCTCGTCTTCCTCTCATATGTTGCATGCAATATTTCCTCAATCTGCTCCACATCCCAGAGATACTCTACCTACTCTTCGTCACTTGCCAAGCCTTTCCTCACGGCTATGACTCTCTTCTTGGTGTTCACCTTGTATTGGTAGGGTACTCCAATGTGCATCTTTCCAGTTGTCGCCATGATCCGCTTGATCTAGTCATCATCCATCATGATTGGGTCCAAGGCTTCCTCCTTCTTTCCTTTATCCACTTCTCCTTCCATTTCTCCTTTTCCTGTTAGTGCTTCCCCCCTTCCCCCATGCACGCAAGGAATTTTAGCTATCTGATTCCATTGTCATTACACCTTTGTTATAGAGAAATATCTGTATATAAGTATACAATGATATAATATAGCTTCCTTGAGGCCCGCATAGAAACCCTTGATTTATTGCATTGTACGACTTCGTGGTATCTACTGCAAATTTTGCTATAAAGCCTGCTACAATACTATCGAGCCAAAAATCTACTGCGCAGGTGAATTTGTTATTCACCTATTATAACTTCTCAATCTGAATTAAGGTCCACTCTAACTATCGGATCGGGTTTGTTGCATGGTTATCCTTCAAACTCAATGTCCACTCCTACAGCAAGTGTGGAAAATCACAAAAAAAGACTTCATGCAGATCAGTAAACACATACTTCTCAAGATATTTGCATGGTGTTACTCTAGGGTTTCTGATATATTTCTACACAAACTCTAGATCCTTTCTCTTCAACCAGCTTTCAATCTCTATTTTTATGGGATTCCATGGTCTCAACATCCCCTTCTAGTGGCACATTCTTCTCACCTTCTTGTCGTCCGATGCAGTATTATTTTGACCCACAAATCTTACATTTTTTGTTTTTTAACAAATCTTAACAAATCACATCCACTCAATCCTATGTTGTTCCAACCGACAACGGAACCATTTGTTGGTTTTTTTATCTATGTTATACCTTTAACATGATCAACCCAGGTTCAAGTCTACTAGGGATCCAACAAATTCTATAAAACTATCGGCCCTCCTGGTAAACCAAAAGGCAACGCAGTACATAGAGTGCATTGTGTAGTCTCACCTGATATAGTCTTAATGGGTGACTTCAATACTCAAGTGCTTGTAGTCTAAGACTGAATGGAGATCTGTCAAGTGTGCTGAGAGTTCTAATTAATATTTAAGCAATATACTAGAATTCTCAATCATGCATGTAATGTAATCGGATTCATTAATTCATTCATACATCATTCTAACATCTACTCATAGACAGTAAGAGAGACACAAGCATTCAATCACATAACATGGGTTTTACCGTGGTTCACCCCCTACTGGGCTAAGTCCACAAATATCTGGCTCTCAATCTTTTCTATTACGGTAGTTCCAAAACTATAGCGTCGTGCGCTTTACAGCTCATTCTCATTCGGGTTGAGATCTATTATGAGGTGGACTAGATCACACTAGGCTCCTCAACCTATGATATAACCCTCAATATCTACACTTTGGACCCTCTACATCTCAACAACTTACAAAATTGGGTCGTATGACAGAGTATTACAAACTAGTTACTCCTTCTCATGTGAGTAACGCTCTATCAAAACAAGACTCTTCCTTAACACACCTCTCCTCCATAATGAACAATTACTTCCCTTCTAGACCTCTTAGGTATCTATATATATACATTTCTGGCTCATCAACCATTACAATGTATTACAAAAACACTAACCCTAATGGCATTAGGTCTTCCATGCATGCACGCGTGCTGCTCTTCCTTCCAACTGTCGTTTTCCTCATGCATGCCTTTCTTCCCAAAATGGTCTTTCTTTCTGATTCGACCTACTTCCAACACCACATAACCGCAATAGGAAAAGATATAAAATGCGCATCAACAAGAAAATGAAAGAGAGAGATTCCATCACAGTAGGTCCATTTTGATTACATACCTTCTTCCTTATCAGATTTCACAGTTATCATTGGAAAAGTGTAACATAATTCTGATAACTTCCTCCTTATCTTCTTTCCAACTCCTGTTGCTCGTGCTCCACTCCATGTTCTTCTCTTCATCATATTTCTTGTCAATATTTTTTATCGTCCATGGGAGCCCCAATCCCAGTCCATTTGTCGACAAATGCCTTTAAATTTCAAGCATTGTAACATACATTATCATTTTTTAGAAATCCCAGAGGACTAAGTTGGGATCGATTTTGATTTTATTTCATAACTCTGAGTTTTGATTATAGAATCTTTGAAGTCGATCTATCAAAATATTCTTTTGATCTTAATAAGTTGTACTCTTTCAAATTTCTCTTATGCCATTAGACCATTTCTTTTATTTGAATGTGATCAGAATTTTTATTAAACTGCGATAGATGTGAGGATTCTTTTATTTTCTATATTGTGTGGTATTTGAGGTTCCCAATCCACTTCTTAGGAATTCCCTTTCTATATATCTTTTACTTTTCAATATTTTAAATTTTATTGAGCGATAAAGAGTCAGATTCAGTCATTTGACAGAGTCCTATATTATTTTGGACTTAAAATATTTAAAAAAAATCATAAGCCAGAGAGGAGTACCACCTCTTTAAAAACATAGGGGAATTCATATCCTCGTGAGGTTGTCGTTTTGGTCTTGACAGATTTAAACATCAACAAGGTGGAGTGTGTTATTCTCAAGCAAATGGTTGCTAATATGGCTAACATTTCCATGGCTCAATTATCTCCAAGAGTTTCAGGCATTAAAAAGGATGAGATAGTTCAATAACAACTAGTACATGAGGAGATGGAGCTTGTGAAACATAACTTGGTCCACATTGAACTGAAGCTAAATTGAACAGGATGAAGCATATGGATAATCAAGCCTTATCTTCAATAATGTATCATTATTTTTAAAGTTATTTTACTTCCAAGTGTTTTTGTTTAAATATATACGTATACTACAATCCATAAATATCTTCTTTTTAGAAAAGTCATGTAAACATAAATTATGAAGATGGAGTATTGAACTTGCTCATAACAATTTTACAAGACAATTAACTTATATTTCTTTGCATATTGAGCATTGGAATTGCAAAAACTTCTATAATATAAATATATTTGTTTTTATTTAAAAAAATTAAATTATAATCCAAAATTTATTTCTATATTATTCAATATAATTCAATCAACTTTAATACCTACATCTAATTTTATTTTTTAATTTAACAAATAAATAAAACTCGCATTTCATTACATAATCAGTATTTATACTTATACGTATTTAATAATTTAAACTTATTATATTGTCAAATCTATTTATATATTATTTAAATATAATTCAATAAACTTAAATTAAATTATAATCCAAAATTTATTTCTATATTATTCAATATAATTCAATCAACTTTAATACTTACATCTAATTTTATTTTTTAGTTTAACAAATAAATGAAACTCGCATTTCATTACATAATCAATATTTATACTTATACGTATTTAATAATTTAAACTTATTATATTTTCAAATCCATCTCTATATTATTTAAATATAATTCAATAAACTTTTTAAACAATATTTAGTAATTATCTAGAACAAATCTCATGAACATTTACTTGTTACAAACTAAGAATGTTATGTATATGGATCATTCAAAGGTTTCATTCTCCATCAATTTTGTTATTTTATTTATTAGAAAATAATTTTAAAGGTTATGCATTTATGTTTGGTATTTGTTATTTTAGTATAAAATATAATTTTACTATAATTTAAGGTCTTATATATATATATAATAA
>SNQJ01S0065018.1:0-10701 GCA_010110895.2 Picea sitchensis | reverse complement strand
CAATAAACATGATAATTTAAAAGTTTAAAATGATTTTTAATTTTACTTTATTTAATAATTAAAAAATATATTTTTAAATATTAATATATAATTGAAAGATTTGTATCTTTGAATATTAATAAATAATTAAAACTTAAAGAATTTTTTGAATTTTATTTTGCATTTCTTCATAAAGTAGCTTACTCACATTCAAACACGGCCATTAAGTAATATTATATAAACTAATTCAATGAATCATATGAATAAGTAAAAATCAAATTCTATATCATTAAGTACATATACTAAGATATAGAAACATATGGACATTCACACAATATCATTGATATTACATAAACTAACAGAATGAGGTATATGGATAAGTGAAACTCAAACTTTATATCATTAAGTGACATTGCACACGTTAAGATAGTAAAACATATGATTAAAGTTTTATTGATCTATGTTGGGAATCGATACAGTCCATAAACGGGTTTTTTTGTATTATAAGAAGGAAAACCCACTACCTAATACTTTGCTTTGTCCCAAACAATGAACATAGTAACAACTCCCCCAAATCCAATACCCACTCCTATCCCCAATGCTATCAAAGACAATTTTTCATTTACATGGCTCAACCAACCCCTTTTAACATTACTCATGTCCTCGCTATCTCTAGTAAATGTTTTCTTTGGATTATATTTTTTCCTACATGGTGGTAGAAAATGCCCACATGTTGGCCCTTGACCAAGTTTTGTGGATACTTGGTCATGTTTGACCTATTTTGGAACTTCGACAGCGTGTTGAAGGAGGAGCGCAAGACGAAGCGAAGATCACGGGATCTCGACGCCTTTTTGGGTCCTTTTTGGGATTTGGGATTATGTAAATGTCGGCCCATGGGTTTACCCATGTTTAGGCCCAATTTTGTAATGTATAAATAGAAGGCTAGGTGATGTAAGGAAGGATAAAGTTGTAAGCTAATGTGCTAAGTGAAAATTCGATCTGTGTGATCGAAGAATTGTAAGTTTGTTGTACATGCTGTATGAGACTTGCAAGGTTGAGTGCAAGGACTGTGTAAAGATTGTGTGTTAGATCTACTCGGGGAAGGAGGATCTGGCGGAGTGTAGGCAGATCTCCTATCCTATGCAGAGTAAGATCGTGATGCTTTGTGCCTGTAATTGATTGACAGAAGATAATAGAAAAGAAGACAAAGACTTGGTGGGCGTAGCCCCAGGGTGGGGGTGAACCATGTATATGATGTGTTGCTATGCTTTGTGTTGTATATTGATGTATATGTGTTTATTTTCTTAGTGATTTGACGTAGATGAATGATAGATAAGATCTGATATTGTTTTGTGCCTAATAACGTGATGAAGTACTAGATCTGACTTATCTAAATGTGCTTAGTGCTTGAATCTATTAGATCTAACATGTTTTGTATGCTAAGTGCTAGATCTAGTTGGATATTGTGATGCTCTGTAATTAGGGTTTTGTCTGCGAAGTAGATATTGGTTGGATATTGATGAACTGTAATTGCTAAGTACTCTGGTAAAGTATTAGAATCACAGATTTGTGTCCCAACTAAGGTTGCAGACACTTGAGTCCTGCAACCACCCCTACCTCTACCTCGGGTGATACTTCATCTGCTTCGCAGGTGTTGCCAAAAGGGCCAGTATTTAGGGCTTTGTTGGTGCGCTTTTGAGCATTGAACCCTAGGGCTTCCCCTGTGCCAACAAATGATTTCGTTGTTGGGACCTGAAACTGTGATTGCTGGGAACTAAGGAAAAGGAAAACCTTTGTGCACAGATCTGTTGCTATAGTGCACAACCTTCTGTTTGCTTTGGAAAGTTATTTGCGTAGACCTGTCATTGATGCACAATAATCTACCTGATTTACATGTTAAGGACTGAAGAAGAAGCTTTGTGCAAAGATTGAACCTAAAACTATGAAAGCTCTGTGCATAGATATGTTTCCCTAAGTGCATAACAATCTACTTGATCTGTGGAAATTGTGTGCCAAGAAGAAGGGTCAGATTTGAAGAAAAAAGGTAAGATCTGAAATCTTTTTGCTTGAAGAAGGGTCATATCTAAAGGAAAGAGGTAAGATCTGAAAGCTTTGTGCTAGAAGAAGGGTCAGATCTGAAGAAAAGAGGTAAGATCTGAAAGCTTTGTGCTCTAAGAAAAGTAAAAGTGAAATTTTTTGTAAGATCTGAAAGCTCTGTGCTTTGTTGAAGTAAGATAAGTGGAAAATTTTGTTTCTAAAGTATGGAACTAGTTATGTTTGATAAAAAAATTCCTAGCTTGAAAACGAGGGAACAAGTAGATGAAAAAAGAATTGATATGAATAGATCTGATAAGAATAGTGAAAAGTATGGTATTCCTATGCATAAAAAGAATGTTTGGACTAACAAATGGATGCAGGATCCTCGAAAGAATTTTTTGCAGGTTCGCTACTATGATCCTAGTGCACAGTATAGGAAAGGTTGGGGATCATTTAAAAGAAAAACATGATTGACTCTTTGTTACAATTGCAGAAGACCTGGACATCTTGCTAAGGATTTCCCTGGTAGAAACCCTAGTTGCTTTTGTTGTAAGGCTATGGACCATGAAGTGTTGGATTGCCCTAGAATGATTGCTAAGGATGAAAAGATGAATATGAGTCAAGGATACCATAAGAAAGGTCAAGAGACTGAGATTATACTAGAACCTTAGAAGGAATCAGAGATTGTATTAATAAAGATAAAAGAAACCCTGAACGAGCATAAAGATGACAATCTATCAGAGAACAAGAAAGAGCAAATCAAAGCAAGAATAGGCGACTTCGACATTCACCGTGTTCTAGATGAAGAAACACAGGTGAATATCATGACAGAAAGAACTTGGAAAACCCTAGGGAAGCCTGCTATGATTCCTTCATTCGGAGGAATAGGCTTGTTTAAAGGAAAATTGATAACCCTATGTGGAAGAATTTCTTAGGTACCTATGATTGTCCATGGAACGGTGACAGAAGAAGAATTTGAAGTTATTAAGTTTGTTGAAAGCAATGCCCCATTTCTAGTTTTGTTAGGCAAAACTTGGATTGAGAAGGATCAGATCTGAAGGAAAGAAGAAGAAGAAGCCCTAAAACAAAAAAAGCAGGACCTAAGAAACTTCATGACTAGGAGAATAGCACACTTATTAAAATAACAGGAAGATCAGTCGAAGCTACTAAGGACTAGAAATATGAATGTCAAATTAGAAAGAATGCCAGAAGACCCACGGAAGACTGAGGCACCTATCCCAGATAAAGAAGAAGTGTTACCCTTGAAGGAATCTCCCCACCACAAAGTTACTATGCCAAGAGAAGGGAAGAATCAGAATGGAAAGAGGAATACCGAGACAAATCTCATTGGGAAGAAGGCAAGAAAGCTCAGTAAGAAGAAAGCCAAGATCGAAAAATTACAAGAAGATCCAGAAGAAACTTTGCAAAAGGAAAAATTGCAGAATTGGAACTTCGTCAGGATATCAGAACAATGTCACATGGAACTTCACCATGGCGAAGCAATATGACCATTGGAAGGATTATAACCATTAGACTAATGCCCCAGAACTGTTAAAACAACAATTATGACCAGAAAGCTCGCCATCAGACCATTAGGACCATGCCGTAACAACCAGAACTACATTAATGGAAGCTTCTCAACCATTGGAGAGACCCGTTACTTCACTATCTACTTATTCCATCGTGCCACGCACTGAGAACACCTTTCCAATTTGTGATTATCAAACTCCACAGAGAATTAGTTGCTATCGCGCTATGCAAACCACTTGCTGCGAAGTTTGCCACACTGTGGTACTCAACTAATATGAAAAAATAGTGGCAGTCGAATGTTGTTTTTCATACATACTACCTCCAGCTGAGGAGAGCCATCGAAGTTGAGCCTCGCATGAATCTAAATACCCTAGATAGGTTCATACCTATCATGAAGTTCCACGCGGACTTCCACTTCATATACATCACTATGTGTGCCGATGAAAGTCGGGAAGAACTTCAGTCCTACTATAAACTCACGGAGGAATACATCAAGGAAATTATTAAAGATTGGACCGCGGACCTCCTCATACCAGTCGATCCCACAAAACTATCAGACACTAACCTGATTAGAAATCCAGTGGTCACTCGCGAAGAGTACGATGCACTTGGTAGCAGTAAGAGAAAGAAGAAAGCAGAGGTACAAGAGCTAAACATAACATCCGAAGAGACTATCCCTGAAACACCAAGAAAAGAAGGTGATGATGAAGTGACAACCAAAGAAGGAGAAGATCAGCAGAACCAAGGCGAAGTAACACCACCCAGAAATCCAATTAATGACGCCGAAACCGCCAGAAGAGAAAGGCGTCTCCACGGAAACCCTCATCCAGAAAGAAGAGTTGCGCAAGCAAACCAAAGATGACGAGTACGCTAATAATCGATGACCTCGACTTCATCACCACCATTGTTGTAGATGCTTCGTAGGACATCTTATAGAGGCATGAAGCCAAACAAGAGGAACTATATGATAGAATTGAAGTTGAACTCCGAGAGGTCTAGCAAGCCCTTTAGTCCATTCGCGTAGTCCCCACTGCGCCCCTGCCATCAGGAGAGTCAGAGTTGGGAGATGAGTCAGCCCAACTCCGTCGACTAGCAGATGCAACCGGAGCCTGCTTGTGACGAGCACAAGAAGAAGCAGAACAGGCCACCCAGGCCTTAAATCAAGCACAGGAAGATATCCTCGAGCAACGTCGAGTTGCGCAGCAAGAGAAGGACACTCTCCAAGCAAAAATCGAAGAAGACAGAGCGAAGATCCAAAAGGAGAAAGAGCAACTGCTCGCAAAGCAGATAGGGATTGAAGAAGTAGTCAACAGATCACTTCAATCTATGACTGGCTTAGAAAAAAAGGCAGAGGAACCCGTAGAAATCCAAGTGGCGAAGCTTGCTGAAGTTATTTAGCATCTTCAACAAAGAGTTACGGACTTAGAGATACAAGCAGTACCAAGTACCCTGCAGGAAGTGCACGACCAACGAGAAGTGACTGCCCGGAGCACAGTCAAAAGGATCAAAGCACTAGCTCCTGAATGTAAAAAGATAAGAAGTCGAAGTGTGCAAAATTATGAGCGACTGTCCGAGGACCCAGAATTGAAGAAACTGGAGTCTCAGCTCCAGGAGGAAAAGTAGCATGCAGAGACAGTACAGGCGCAGTTGAACCTTTTGTCAACTATCAAAAGGATGAAAATATCTCAGGAACAATGCACTGCCCAACAACAAGCTCATGCCATTCAAAGCAGGGTGATGGAGGTCACCCAGAAGCTTCAGCCGATCCAGGATGCGGCCTGTCTGCTATTTGAGGAAATCGAAGGCCAAGGAACAGAGCTAGAACAACTAGTCATTACAGTCAAACAACAACTAGAAGGACCTATCAGTGAAGCAGTCATTCAAGAGTTCATTGAGCAAGAGCCCATGCCACAACAACAAGTCGAAGCAGTCCGAGCCAAGCTCGAGGCCTTCGAGGCAGAGTTACCAAGAGAAGAGTGATTCGGGATGAGTCACAGGTGAGTGTTGGGGGCATGTTGGCCCTTGACCAAGTTTTGTGGATACTTGGTCATGTTTGACCTATTTTGGAACTTCGACAGCCTGTCGAAGGAGGAGCGCAAGACGAAGCAGAGATCATGAGATCTCGGCCCCTTTTTGGGTCCTTTTTGAGATTTCGGATTATGTAATGGGTATGGGATGTCGTCCCATGGGTTTACCCATGTTTAGGCCCGATTTTGTAATGTATAAATAGAAGGCTAGATGATGTAAGGAAGGAGAAAGTTGTAAGTGAATGTGCTAAGTGCAAATTCGATCTGTGTGATTGAATAATTGTAAGTGCGTTGTACATGTTGTATGAGACTTGCAAGGCTGAGTGCAAGCACTGTGTAAAGACTATGTGTTAGATCTACTTGGGGAAGGAGGATATAGTGGAGTGTGCGCGGATCTCTTGTCCTATGCGGAGTAAGATCGTGATGCTTTGTGCTTGTAACTGATTGACAGAAGATAATAGAAAAAAAGACAAAGATTTGGTGGACGTAGCCCCAGGGTGGGGGTGAACCACGTATATGTTGTGTTACTATGCTTTGTGTTGTATATTGATGTATATGTGTTTATTTTCTTAGTGCTTTGACGTAGATGAATGATAGATAAGATCTGATATTGTTTTGTGCCTAATAACGTGTTGAAGTACTAGATCTGACTTATCTAAATGTCTTAGTTCTTGAGTCTATTAGATCTAACATGTTCTTTATGCTAAGTGCTAGATCTGGTTGGAGACTGCGATGCTCTGTAATTAGGGTTTTTTCTACGAAGTAGATATTGGTTGGATACTGATGAACTGTAATTGCTAAGTACTCTGGTAAAGTATTAGAATCACATATCTATGTCCCAGCTAAGGTTGCAGACACTTGAGTCCTGCAACCACCCTTGCCTCTACCTCGGGTGAGACTTCATCTGCTTCACAGGTGTTGCTGAAAGGGCCAGTATTTAGGGCTTTGTTGGTGCACTTTTGAGCATTGAAACCTAGGTCTGCCCCTGTGCCAACACCACATAAACAATTATTCCTTTGAAAATAAATCTCATTAAAAATGTTAAA
The DNA here is from genome assembly GCA_010110895.2 of Picea sitchensis. Lineage (NCBI taxonomy): Eukaryota > Viridiplantae > Streptophyta > Pinopsida > Pinales > Pinaceae > Picea > Picea sitchensis. The sequence goes on along the minus strand of SNQJ01S0065018.1, from coordinate 4,082 downwards.
TTGTGTCCCTGTTGGGATTGGCCCACAAAGATTGTTATATAAAACATTGAGAGAAGCCAACATTGACAATTTAGAGAGTTCTAGAGGAATTGGTCCTTGTAATTTATTTTTGGCCAAGTCCAACTCCTCCAAGGCATATATTTGACTAAGACATGCAGGTATTTTCCATTCTAATTGGTTCCATGATAAATTAAGAAATCACAAGACACTCATACTACCTATGCTTACAAGAATTTATCTAGTAAGATTATTGTTTGACAAATCAAATGCCTTTTTTGTAGGGATCACTTATGACAAATTATACTCAATTCCTTTTATGTCAATTTCCATTTTAGATGACAGATTATAGTGAATTCCTTTTATGTCAATTTCCATTTCATATTCATGGAAGTCCACATCTTGTGGAGATTCATTTTTGGAAAATGCATGGAGTCTCTCAAGATCATATGGTATTCTTCCACTGAATTGATTGTTGGATAAATCCAACAGAAACAACTTTGTGAGATTTGTGATCCATAGAGGAAAAATACCATGAAAAATATTATAACCAACATTTAAAATTCACAAATCAACAAAATTTGCGAGGTATAGAGGAAGCTCACCTGTAAATCCATTATTCCATAAATCTAGTGTCAAAAGTTTGGTACAGTTGGTCAAAGATGAAGGTAGAGCCCCACAAAGATTGTTAGAATGAACAAAGAAATAATTTAAAGAAGTCCAAGTATAGATACTCTTAGTAGGAATTGGTCCCTCCAAGTTGTTTTTTGATAGATCTAAACCTTGAAGTGAAACCAAACCATTAATACTATCAGGGATAGTCCCAGAAAAACTATTATCACTTATACTTAGCATACAGAGATATTTTAAATGACCTGTGCTATATGGAATAGGCCCAGTGAATTTGTTTGCAGAAAGATCTAAATAAGTCAACTTAGTCTATTTCATAATAGCTTCAAGTGTGTTACGACTAAGTCTATTATAAGAAAGATCTAAAATAGTCAACTTGGAAATGTCTATGTTACCAGTCAATCTAATATCAAAAATACCTAAACAATTCAACTTAATCAAATTGGAAATAGCTTCAAGTATGTTACGAGTCAGTCTATTAAAAGAAAGATCTAGATAAGTCAACTTAGTAAAATTAGCAATGTCTTTAGGTATAGGTATGTAAGACACTCCAATTCCGTTGAGAAATAAGGAGTTCAACTTGGTGAGCCTAAATATTTCAGAAGGAATAGAGGTGGACATATTAAGACCAGAAATAGTTAGTCTTGTAAGTTGTGTCATATTACCCAATTGACATGGTATACTTCCTCAGAACTCGTTGCAAAAGAGATGTAGGTACTTTAGTTTCTGTGGCAGGGCCAATTCCACTGGAATAGAACCCAAGATGCCATTGTAGTCGAGGTGAAGTACTCGCAACGCTTGAAGCTGACCAAACTCGGGTGGAATTCTTCCAATCAAACTATTATGAGAAATATCCAAGGTGTGCAGCTTCTACAACAAGCCTAATTCGACTGGAATATAACCATTGATAGAGTTGTAGCGCGGGTCAAATACTTGCAATACTTTAAACTAATCTATTAAAAAAAAAAACTATTATTACTAAATTAATTTTACGGGACAGTGGAGGGAATAAAATGTCCTCAAACAAAGTGAAAGTAGACAAATGATAATAATGAATTGATTATCAAAGAGCCACCTTTGTGAGTGCTATGTTTATAAGCACATCAATAAATAGAAGTACACAAATTAAATTGTCAAAATGCCCACCCACGTCAACATACAAATGACTTTCGTTCTTAACAATTCATATTATATAACTTTTGAAACCTAATTTCCGAAGAGATAATAATGTTTTTTTGACTGGGTAAAGGAGTTTTTTACTTTACTTTCCTAAAAGGCATAAAGTGAAAACGAAATAAAGGAGATAAAGAAGCCTACCATTATAAGCTCTCCATTTCCAATTTTTTATTACTTCTTTATTTTCCTAATTTTCCGTATGATACTAATTACTTATTTATTTTCCTAAATTTTCCGTATGATACTAATTACTTATTTATTTTCCTAATTTTCCGTATATACTATTTCTTTCTTTTCCGAATTTCTGGATGACTTCTTTCTTTTCTTAAGTCTTCGTATAACCCTCACTATGTATACGGATATTGATATCAAGATATGGATATTGATCATGCTATTTTTGAAGAGGGAAGTGATGTGAATTAACATCATGCAAATATCTATCATTATGCATATTCTTTCTATATATTTGGTGTACTAGAGTCTTGGTTTACTAGAGTGACATTATATTTTTTTGGTAATGAGAATATTTAGAAAAGGTATGCTCTTCCTATCCTCAATTTCCATCATGGATATAACCTCTTCAAGTTGGTGGTTAAGATGATTAAATAAATCATCTAGGATTATAGTCCCTCCATTTCCAATTTTTTCATGACTTCTTTATTTTCCTAAGTTTCCGTCTCATACTTCTTTTCCGAACTTCTCGATGACTTCTTTCTTTTCTCAAGTCTTCGTATGACCCTCAATATGTACAGAATGGATAATGATATTTAAGATTTACATCGTGTGTGTATTTCTTATAAGGGAATTCAGGCCTATGTTCACTGGGCGTGATAAGCATAAAGGAATTTAATTCACTTCACTTTTATTTTTCCTAAATGCTTTCTAAATTTACAATTGTTATATGTTAGTGTTGGACCTTTTTGTTAGTGGGATCAATATTAACGGATGAGGATGTATTTTTGATTCACTATTGTATCCTAAAACTATTTATTTTAACTAATAAATTGATATGTCAAAGAAAATATTTTAACTAATAAATTGATATATTAAGGAAACTTTTTTAACTAAGAAATTGATATAGGAAGCAAAATTTTATAAGTTTTCTCTTTTTTGGAATATTTCAATAATTTGTAGGGACTTAATTAAATTTGAACTTATGATTTATGGTTTTTTATTGGCAACATTTCTAAGAAAGATGGTTCAATCAATTAAACAAACCCACTAGATTGCAATAGAATATATTCTCTGTAAATACCATTTTTTTTCATTCAAACATAACTAGGATATGGGTCGTCTTATAATGTAAGAACCAAAGTTTCAATTATGCTTATCACCCATTATAGTGTGGATTAAAGAGAGTTTGTGTTCTAAGAGTTATGAAACATGTGAATCATTGGTCACCAAGTGCCACTTAATTTTGAACCTCATCCTTGTTTAGATTATTTGGATTTAATTCAATTTTCAAGGAATTCATCACTTTATCTTCATGTATTGATCACGTCCTCAAGGGATCTTAAGCCAGGGCCAACCTTTGAGTTTTGTTATACCTCAAATCAATGACAAACTCTTTTAATCTAAACTATATTGATCTCTATGTCTCCCTAATGTAGATATTTCCACATGAGCATGTGATAGACTCATACCCCTATATACAAGCATGGGTTAATTAGATCTTTAGCTAAATTCACACATCCTCCCGATAGTGTTTGAAGGGGAGAACACCACCTTAATGTTTCCTTGCTTTGTCATTTAAACTCATTTTTCCATTATCCCCTTCAAATAAGGCAGAGTGATTTTATATGTTCGATTTCATTGTTCGATCATTTGAGGGTGGCTCCCCTTGCTCTAATTAAAACTCTATTGAATTCACTTTCTTCATCACCATTTCTTTTGAATAAAATGGCCAACTGATTTAATTTATGCTCCAAATGTTCATATCGAAGATCCTTATAGCTGAAGTCACCAAAGTATTGATCATCACTATTTCTTTTGAATAAAATGAAGAATTGATTTAATTTATGCTCTAAATGTTCATATTGAAGATCCTTATTGCTCAAGTCACCAAAGTATTGATCATGTTATTTTTTGACGAGGAAAGTGATGTGAATTAACATCATGCATATATCTATCATTGTACATACTCTTTCTATAGACTTGGTGCACTAGAGTGACATTGTATTTTTTGGTAATGAGAACATCTAGAAAAGGTATGCTCTTCCTATCCTCAATTTCCATCATGAATATAACATCCTCACATTGGTGGTTAAGATGATTAAAAA
>SNQJ01S0065017.1:75524-95081 GCA_010110895.2 Picea sitchensis | reverse complement strand
TCTAGAACTTGATGAGGAAGGAAAAATCATATTGGAGCCTAAAGCCATCACTGACACAAGAATTCGCCAGCTGAGGAATAGATCCATTTTAGAGTATCTCATTAAATGGAGGAAACTATCGGCTGAAGATTCGACTTGGGAAGATGAGTCTTTTATATAGAATCATCCAGAGTTACTCAAGCGTTGCAGAAAACACTTGTCTCAAGGGGAGGGGCATGTTAAGCCCTAATATTAGCTCATTACCCCTTAATTGGGGCATATTATATTAGTAATGTTATTTTATTTATGTCGGCTTTACACCATTAGTGTTAATTATACCTCCTAATCTCCTATATATACCAAGGAGACATTTTCATTTTGAATCATCTTGTACTTGAACATTTTAGTGGGGTAAAAGGAGGTTTCCCCCTCAAAGAGGCTTATTATCTAAAATTATCTTTTTTTCAAGGCGTTGAGTACTTTTTCTGAGGATTTTCTATGCTATATTGATATTTGGTTCTTAAGACTCGATTGTAGGAACAAAGAGATGGCCCAGATGGCATAATAGTTCATCCTAAATGTGAAAATCGGTGGCATTCACGCCTATACCAAAGAGATGATAGGTGGTGGTGAAGTCCAGATATTGATGATAAAGTTGGGGCCACTCGGATCTCTCATGCCCATAGGAATGGAGCACGGTGGTGAGTGGAACCACGGGAGGCCGAATGAGGCATTCAATGACACAATTTGTGCTCCCTATCTTATACTTTATGTTCAAATGGAATTGATACATGTAGGTGGACCAATTCTGATGGCGGTCATTCTGCAACATCCCCTATGTCTATATGAACTGAAGAGGCTTCTGATCAGTGTGGATTATTGTCTCCTTTCCAAGAATGTAATGTTTCCATTGATGAAAAGATTGTACAATGGAATAAATTTCCTTGTCACATGTGGGGTATATCCAGATAGTATCTGAGAGTGTCTCACTATGGTATGCTACTAGATGACTATGCCAAGTGAGAACTGCACCTACAACATAGTCGAATGCATTAGTTTCAATCTTCGATGGTTGTTGCAGATCGGGTAAGGAGAGTACTAGAGCTGAGCACAAGTGATGCTTCAGATAATCAAATTCTCGTTGTTTTTCATTACCTCATGTGAAATTTTTCCTTCCACACCCTTGGTGACTTGGTTGAGGGCCCATGCAATATGGGAGAATCCCAACATGAACCATGCGTAGAAGTTGGAAAATCCCAAGAAGCTCCAAAGCTCAGTCAGTGTGGTTGGGGTTGGCCAGTCACAGATGACTTGGATCTTAGTTGGATCCACATGTACCCCATGCTCATAAACAATGTAGCCCAAGTATTGGATCCTGTTCATTCCAAAGGAGCATTTTTCCAAGTTGGAATAAATCTTGTGTTGTCCCAGAGTGCTCAAAACCTGATGAATATGCTGCATGTGGTCCTCCCAAGTTCTGTTGAAGATGAAGATGTCATCCAAATATACCACCACAAAAGAGTTTGAGAAAGGTCTCAATACATCATCCATCAACCTCATGAAAGTGGCTAGTACATTTGTTAACCCAAAGGGCATGACCAACCATTTGAAGAGACCTTCTTTAGATTTGAAACTTGTCTCCCATACATCAATTGGTTCAATGGGAACCTGGCGGTAGCTATACTCTAGGTCAATCATTTTGAATAAATTTCCCCCCTTGAATTGGTCAAGAAGGTCATCAATTCGATGAATTGGGTACTGTTTCCTGAATATTATTTTGTTTAATTCTCTATAATCAATGTAGAGCCGCTAGGTCCCATATTTCTTCTGCACTAGTACAATTGGGCTTCTGCAAGGGGAGTATTTGTGTATGATGTGCCCATTTTGAAGCAACTCTTGGATCTGATGATTGATTTCATTATTTTCCATCACCGAGTAATGATAGACTGATCCATTAGGACGAGGTGCACAAGGGGTTAGATCAATTATATGCTTGACTTGGCAGTGGATCGGTACCCTAGTGGGCGAGGAGAATATGTCTCTATACTCTTCCATGATCTTGTCCATTTTCTTCTGCTTAAAAGAGAGGCTCTTTGTAGAGGACACAGATGTGGTGAAGACCTTCTACTTATTGTGAGAATGGATCACAAAGAAGAGGAAATTTAGGGTCTATGAAATGACCTTACTACATTTATTAGAAGAGATTAAAGAAATAATGATAGGTGATGCTACCTCTGGTGTCCTATACAATTGTCTACCCAAATTAATAATAACACTGTGGGCTCTAGACTCATAAAAAACATGTCGCTTCCACAAATATGTTTGTCCTAAATGAACATCACAAACTTCAAGGGGAGCAATATCAGACAATACCTCATCTTTGAAGGGCTTGATGTCATAGGGAAGATGGCATTATTGGATGATGCAGAGATCTCTTCCTTGGTGAAGCTAGATGATAGTGTAGGGATATGGGTGTATTTTCATCGAGAGGTACAACTTCTTGATGAACTCTATTGAGATCAGGTTCTTATGACTCCCTCTATCGACAATGAAATGAAGCGGAGCCCCCTTTACCCACATTTGTGAGTGAAAGAGGTGTTCCCCTTCCCCTGGTTCTTCTGGTTCTCTTGGCTGGAATTTAGTGGTAGTGATAGTGGCACTAGGTTCTGGATCGATACTTCACTTCCCTCCTTCTTGATTTTATTCAGAGTCAAAATCTACCTGTGACTCATAATCTTTCATCTCAGCCACTAGTGACTTCTTGGAGCGACATTCTTCAGTGTTGTGCTAAGCGATTTTATGGTATTCATACCATTTTCTCGTGTCCTTCTTCGACTTCTCATTACCTTTATTGTGTTGTGTCTTTGACTGGTTGTCTTGAGAATGGCCATATTTTCTTTGTCCCTTGTTTTGTGGGTTGGGGCCACATTTTCCTGCTTCAGCTGTGAGGAGTTTGTAGATCCAAACTCTCACCTCTTCTTCTTAAATTTCTTCTCGATCTTGAAAACATATCTATAATCCATATCCAAAAAATCCATTTATGTTTGAATGCATATATGTAGAAATCCATGGTATTTGAGAACTAGATGTCATTCAGAGTCTTTGATACCCAATTTGGTGCACAGGGTATGGAAAATATTGGTGAAATCTGGTACTGTCTAGTCCCTTTCCTAATGCAGGGTGGTCCATCTTTTGTACTAGTCCTTGTAGCTTCCAAAAAGGTAGTATTGTTCTTTAATGGAATCCCTAAAGGAATCCCACATGGGGACGACTGCAAATATTGCAGATTCCTTTATGGCTCTTTACTTAGAGTACATATCCCACCAGTCCTTAACATGGGGGATGGCCTTGAGGAGTGAAAAAGTAATATTTTCCCTATCGAGAAAATTGTGGACTGAAAACTAACCTTCAAGTAGATTCAACCATTTTTCTACAACATCTGCATCTATCAATCCTTCAAATAATGTAATATCAAAATTTACATGTACCTTGAAGCAGGTTGCATGGACGCTTGATGAAGATGCGTCTCTTTTGGTCACCGAAGGATCTTTGCAAAGTTGTCCATCATTTTGTTCCTTTGTTGCACAAGGATTCCTCAAGCAAAATTTTAAAAGGACCTCCTGCGCCATCATCTTTTTTTTCTCCCTCATGGGTTGTTGTTGAGCTCAACATGGATGATTTTTCAAAGTCTCGACTAGTTCGAGTCCCAACTTCTTGTATTGATATCTTGTCGGGGACATGCATGAAGAAAAACAAATAAAGAGAAGATCATTTTGATACCACTGCTCCAGATTTATGAGAGGAATGAAATGAATAACATAATGGATACAATAACACATAGATATGGAGAACAAAAAAATATATCCAGTTAACAATAACTTCTATTGAATAAATAAAATAGGTTGAATCTGTAAAACTGCAAAACTGAAAACACTTTCTTGAATGATGGTAATTATATCTGAGAAGAAATGTAGTTGTTACATGCGTCCATATAAGAAAAATTATTAAAATGAGGCTGTAGAGGCCCTTTTAACATTACTCGGGAATTCCAAAACCCTAGACATAAAAAAACCTAACACTAGGAGATGAAACGCCAAAATTTATGTGGGCCTCCTTGGGCACATTTCTACCTCAACCTTTGAGGGTCGTAACTTTTTCATATGACTTCCATTTTAGGCACGTGATAACCTATTGGAAAGGTATTCTCGAGAACTACACATTATGCCATCAAACTCTGACTCCGTCTACATTTTGACTGTGGAAAGCCAAAAAAATGTTGTTTAGGGCCCTGAAATGACCCTGAAAGTACATAAAGATGTGTTCACCTGAAAAATAAAAAATAAGTCAGTTGGATTAGATAGGTGGCCACGAGTCTCCACTTGGAAGATGTGTAGGGATTAAGACAACCCTAGAAGTGTAGAACCCACAATTACAAAGAAGTATAAAAGAACGTGTTGAACTAAAAACTATCAAGAGGAGCCAGTTGGAATAGGTGGGTGGCCACCAATATCCACCTAGATCAATATTGGCATGGGTTACCAAAATTATGGAGTCAATTGGGGTTGAACCCATGATCTCCATAAACCTTCACAAAGTGCCCCATACCATAGCACCACAACATTGTTTCTTAACCATATATGGGTTAGATTATATTTAAATTCATGTAATGTTTCATTTGGAGGGGAAAAGGAGTCAAGGGCTAGCCCCTATCTAACACTTCACGCAAGAGTTTTGTGTAACAAATATATACTATATATATATATATATATTATAGCTACAACTATATGCTATATATGTATAAAGAAAAACAACTAATATATATATCTGCATGGAAGCAGATCGAACCCAGAACCTCTGGGATATAATTTGGAGGCCCAAACAACATACCAACGAACTTGTTTGTTATGTGATTCTGCCAATTTTATCTATTAAGTTACCACTAATTCATACAAAGGTTGGATAGGCTCGAGCTTATATATTGGACACATATTCCAATGCACACATAGTTTGAGGTTTGCATGGATGCTCAGCTAGCATGGATTCAAAGACAAGGTACATATTTTGAGGTCATACATATGTCTCAATTTGCGTTCTAAGGAGAGGCCAAGTATGGTTGTCTCGTAAAGCATGCCATGAGGTACATTGACGCAACATAGGAAACTTTATACTTATTTTTTACGATTTTTCACAAGGATCATGACTTTGAGGTCTATTTTGTGATTTGAATTGATTTGTAATAGTATTATCTCAATTCTCCATTAATGATAATTTAATGCATTTTTTACATGTCGTAGAGGGTGATATTGAACTAGATCATAATTTGGTCGACTTTATAATCAAATTTCTTATAATTTCACAATGATTTCAATGGTGAACTTATTTTCTTGTTTTGAGTGATGGAGTTAGAGAGATTCCATTAAATTGGATTTTATGAGCACAACTGTCATGATTTTTATATTTGAGATGGAGAAAGTTGTTTTCATTAGCTTGAAGGGAACTTAAATATGAAACAAAACTATGTTATCTTTATGTAATTTGAGTTATTTTATTTTTTGTTGTGTCATATAACTATTAAGAAAATTAATCATCATTTTTCATGAATTTTTTTATAAAGAGCACATCATTAGAATTTTGCAAATCACCTCAATACAATCAATAAATTATTCTGAATCAAGTTAGATATTGCATGGATGTGTGTAAATAAATAAGTGTTGTCTAAGAATTTTCAGATCAATAGTAAACTTTGGTTAAACATAATCAACATGGCCCACCATAATAAAATCCACATTGTCATTGAAGGTCAACCATGGGAATGGTCAACAATAATAAACCTTGGTCAACCATAGTCAACCATGGTTATTGTCAATTGATGTATTAATAATTTAATAATGTATTAGTAATGTATTACTACTTTTGTAATGTATATTTTAAGTTATTAATGCTTTAATAATGTTTTAATGCATTTATACTTTAGTAATGTATTTATTAATGCATTTAATGAATTTAATGTATTTTTTTTTATATATTTTTAACTCTAATAATGTATTATTAATGTATTACTTTATCAATGTATTAATACTTTAGCTATGTATTAATTAATATTGTATAAATTTGAGAATGAACGTTTTCACAGTTAGTCATAATGTATCAGTTTCGAAACATTCAACGCTTATAGTGGACACTCCACCCATTATCATGGACATAGGAAGATCTTAATGTGAAACAGAGTGTGTTGAGGTTTTCCTTTATAGATTAAGAGAGGATGATATCTATAAAGGATGGTGACAATTGTGTACATTATCTATAGATGGATTTAATAATCAACTTTAATAGGAGTTGCAATGTCGTCGATGGAAGTCCCACTGAGATAAAAGTGTGGTTGGAAAGATGTACAGATTCCACCTGGGCATGAGTCTATAATCACTACAGTCATGCCCATTGGGTTACACAAATCATTCATTGTGCACTTTACCTGATAGAAATCTCCAAAACCTTGTTCTCCATTGAACATTCCTCAATTTCTTGCAACTATTTTGGATCCATAAGCTGCATCTCTCAATACACCTCCATAGCCGCAAGCCCCTTTGTCAGTTTTGTCTCCATTTTTTTTCCATAACATGTCGCAGTAGCTGTCTTCCAACAAATCCCTTGAGCTTCACAAAATATCATTACACAAGCTCCAAGTGGGAGCGTGTAACGCCCCCATCGTTACGTTTACAAGAGAAACAACCGTGCATTTTTTGTTGTTGACAAAAACAGGAGAACAATGGCGATTACAAATAGATGACAAAGCTAGAGATGAGCACCACGCCCATAGAATAGGCAACAACAATTAAGACTCCACACACAGGCATAAGGGTGACTAGGAAAAACATGCACAGAATAACATGGAGGATCGACTACCCATCCGACACAACACGACCATGCCTACAGGCTGAGGGAAAACCTCCCCATCCCTACACAACGACCTAGAGGAGCAAGACGAGAACCTCAAGGTGCACCTTCCTAATGACTGAAGGCATTCAACCTAGGCATTGAGCAACTTGCAACACCCGACAAACGCACACCGAATGCACTGACTCCGGCCAAGGTCTCATTTGTCGCTATCCCACAGGGAACACCATGATCCCGCATCAGGAATCATGTCGTTCCTGGGTGATAGATGCGTCAACAACCTCTGTGCAAACATAATCTATCTGGACCAAGGACTCTAGGAAACTTTGACGTGCTAGGAACCGATAGTGACTGGGAGACTATACCTACCCCCACACAAAAGGTTGACGAGACACAAGAGGACGAAGACAAGGGGTGACACCAGCCCACACTACATCGTCCCCTACCCCACCAATCATCCAGGCTAACCAGTCCATGATTACATTCTAACTTAACATGGGTTCCATTCTAACGGGGCATGTCAAGTTGCAAATTGTTTCGGCATAGATTATCCATCTAATTTTAGCAAGTCTAAATTATAAATCGGTCTTTAACTCAACATCAGATTCAAATTAGATACAATCCAATCGACCATTCTACATTATACCTGAGTCATTAAATTCAATCAATAACATCAATTATGAATCCATTCGATAATTTTGCATCACAATTTAATCGTCAAATTTGATATAATAACATCGACTACGAAACAATTCGACAATTATGCATCACAATTCCATCATTGACCACAATTTAATTTAGTGATTTTAACCTCTCCTTGGGTCAATACTTACTAAACTATTTAATCATTAATCACAGTCTAAATGGGCAATTCGATATTAATCCAAATATCCATCCAACTATCCACCAACTTAATTATCAACATTAACGATTTTATGGTAGAATGCTACCATTATAACACTGATGAAAAATCAATCTCGACACGTGGTCTATCTATATTGACCAAACCAAGATTACTACCTGTCTTATTAATAATGAGAAGGAAAATGCTAACTATTATCTTCACTGTATCAAATTAACAAGGCCATTAACATAGCTGTTACCTAACCATTAATATAGAAAATGACAAGGCAATTGAAATAACTGTTAACAAATAATTAATAGAGAAATCACAAGGCCATTCTCATCACTGCTATCATAACGGGTAAGATAGAAATGACAATACGATTAACACTTTAATTAACATAACCATTAGTAAAGCAATGGCAAGGTAGTTAGGTAACAATAACAATCAATATAATGCTAACAAGGCAATTATTAAAACTGTAGAAAGACAATTAATATATCATTAACAGTATTCAAGGCGATTTTCAGGGCAACAAAATAGTTGTACCACATCTCAACAACACACAGTACATAGTGGTGGCAACTCGTGCCCAATCCCAACAACACATTCCAATTTAGATGGCAAGACGTGGTCAATTGGTGGAAAAACACAGACACTAGCTAAAGGAAAAATGTTGTCATAGTTTAAAGGCCAATTCGTGGTCATTTAATGCAATTTCAGTCACATTATCAAGGGAAAATCGTGGTCAATGAAGGCAGCGACAAAGTCATCTGTTTTAACAACAATTCGAGGGCGAGTAACAACAAATTCAGTCAAGATTTTTAGCATCAATTCATGGGTGTTTACAACAACTCTGTCATCATTTTAAATAGTAAAAATTCATGGGAAATCAATTGGAAAAACGATCAACATTTTGAAGGGAAAAAACGTGGTTGGTAATCTGGAAAAACAACATTAGGTAATGCATAGTTCATGGGAATTCATAGGAATAAACACAATAAGTTTTAAAGAATAACCCAGCCTTCAACAAGGGAAAATAAATTCGCCCCAACAGTAAACGAAATGCAGTCCAAAGAGGGGCGAATTTGCCAGGAATAAGGTAATTATAACATAAATTCTTAAGTGCAAGATAGTCTTCTTCAAGGAGAAAATCACCCCAAAAGTAAAAACAAAATGCAAAATTGAGAGGGATGAATAAACTGAGGTTTCCCCTTGTCATTGACAGGATGCCAATGCCAACGCATACAGGAAAACAAAAAAGTTTTTGTCTTTCTTACCAGGGTACCAAATGTAAAACGCAAGCAGAGAATTTAATTGTTTTTCCATTGCCAGAATACCATTCCAAAATGCAGACATGAATCAATTCGTTTTCCATTGCCAGAATATCAATACAAAAATGTAGACATGAATCAACTAGTTTTTCCATTGCCAGAATGCAAATACAAAAATGCAGACATGAATCAACTTGTTTTTCCATTTCCAGAATGAAAATACAAAAATGCAGACATGAATCAACTCATTTTCTATTGCCAGAATACTAATACAGAAAGCAAACAACAGTAAGAGAACCAAAAGGATCCAATGAGAAGGGTCATGGAATGATTGCAGGGGTTCTATCAGTCAAGGCATAGAGAAAACCAACCAGGCCACCAGATAATCAACATGTAAAGGTCATTGCTAGATGGCGGATTCAACAATCAACCAGGGACAAACATCAAGGTAGAGGACTGATAGGTACATCCTTCGCTTCATCATCCTCACACATAAAAGCATGGCATTGAGATCCATAGGTCTTTTAATGCTAAGGCGACGACCGTAGATCAGGTTCCTGGCTGACTGCTCAGGCGAGGACTGGTGAGCTAGGGACGAAGGCTAACCAACCACAAAGGTCACAATCAACAAAACAAGTTGGTCAAGACATGCGGTAAAATGAAGGCCATGGGAGACAACAACCATTGAGCTAGGCTAAGAAAAGTTTTCGTCATCAACTTAAAAAGCCATCAGTTTACTTTTCCAAAAATAAGCAGATCCAAGTATAATTCCTAATACAATCTACCAAACAAAAATGAAGAGAGCGTACCATTGCCTGATCGCCCACTCTGAATGATGTCCCGCGTGCTCCATGCCACTTCCGCTTGCAGATCGACGAGACTTCATCGGTACCTCCCAGCCAATACTAGGGGTACTCTTCTTCCCCCTTGTCCCCCCGAGCCGCAAAGGGGCCACACACGCACTATCCAGAGATTTTGCTTGGCTCCCAGCTCGCCTCACAAGGACAATCTACCACTCCTCATCCTGCTGGGTATCCCAACTCCCACAAGTTAAATCAATCAAGTATATATTTCTGTAGTGTAACATTACGCAAATAGAAGATGATCCAACCTCCATCACCTCCCTTCATTATATAGAGTTTTGTGGTTCCTTACTTTCCGAAAATTCTCTTTTAGTTAAGTTTTATAATTAAATTCCTAAAAATTCCTCCTTGTACAAGTGTCACCCATCCCCTTCATTCCTCCATAAATTAACTTCTTTAATTAATTAATTATCTTTATTTCCCCCACCCACCTAGAGTTACTCCTAGAATCACTCCTAGGTGTCCCCAAATTCTCTTACAGGTTTTAATAACTTTCTCTTTTATTAAATTATTAGTTCAGTTTAAATTAGAAATCTCTTAAATGGTAGATCTTCACTAAGTTTGACCTTCCACTTTTTCCCTTTTTAAGTTTACCTCTTTTCTATTTTCCTAAAATTTTAGATTTTCCGTCTTTCCCCTTTTTAATTAGAACTCAAAAAGGAAGGTGTGGAATTTAACCCTTTTTCCCTTTTATCTTTTAATTAATATAATTTAAAAAAAAATAATAAAACAGTTAATTCCCTTTTTAAATTTTATTTCAACAGATTTTTTATTTATTTTTATTTTTTATTTTATTTTTATGAATAAATTAAATTTCTTACTCCCTTCTAGTTACAATATTTAACGAATATCATAATTATCATTTATGTTTTCTTTATTATTATTATTATTATTATTATTTTTTATAGATAGACAAAATTTTACCACTAGCGTAATTTAGACTTAGACCTTAAATTTTTGTACTGGGCGACATTTAATTAGGGAATTCGTTTTAAAAATACTTAACATGTTATTCATCCTAAGGCCATCTAGGTTCATTCCTCTTTCATCAACAACACGACGTGCCCTTCAAGACGCACTAGGTTCTCCAAGGGTGCCACTTACCTCATTTGTTCCCTTGTGCGACGTGCCCTTCAAGACGCACTACGTGCTCCAAGGGTGCGACTCACGTCTTTCCATTTTTCTTGCGCGACATGCCCTTCAGGACGCACCACGTTCTCCAAGGGTGCCACTCACCTCTTGACTAACTTGGTAGACATCAATAACCCCTAGAGTCAATAATCCACTAGGTGAACTTGTGGGAGACTAAGGGCCTCTAAGGAATAAGGCCCTTGCCTTATTTCGCACCCCTTAGAATCATCGTGAGCAACTGTCGTAGTCTGCCCTCATGGCATCGTGGGTCCTCTCAAACTAGGTAAATGTTAACCTACAGTTTGAGCCACGATGGGAGTGCTAGTATGCTGTGGTAGGGATGTTGTCCACACCTCTCCCTCAACATCTCTGGTAGTCATGTGTGACCCCTTTACTCCACATGTGAGTCTGGTTGGAAAGCTATCGTTAGCCTGCATCATCAACAAATCATGTCAGAACATATCCATATAATATCATCTAATCAGATGCACTAATATCACAGTAAAACAATCAAACCCCAATGGTACACTCCCTGACTCGATCTAGAGTCCAAGGGGTTCCATCGATGCCTCTGCATCCTCGAGGCCCAAAATCCTGCACACTCAGTAAACCGAGTCAATAGCACTTGTCTATGTCAATGCAGTAAAACAACATGTCATCAACCCATCACGCCTCATAATCAAAATCAAGTGTTTTAATAGCATAATAATCTGGATCACTTGCAAGCAAGTGTCCTCAAGTAATAAGTTCGCTCAGTGTGCCAGAGTGGGATGTTACATACACCCCCTCTTGGTCTAAACTTCGTCCTAAAGTTTCACGATATAAATGTTGAAATAAATTGTATCATAGTATTATAAGCCTATCTATTAAACAAAATTGGAAACTGTTGGTGCATATCATATGCGTCCTCCTAGGTCACTGAGTGCGGACTATAGATGTCCCACTGGACCTTGACCTGCTCTATCGTTTGATTTCGTAGTTGTCGAATATGATGATCCAAGATGTGTATCGGCTCAGCCGTGAGCTCCCCCTCATCCGACACCTGCCAGGTGCTCAAGTCAAAACATGTGTAGGATCACTAAACAAAATGTCTCAAACGGAGACGTGAAATACATTGTGCAAAATGCCTCAAGAATCAGGAAAGACTAGTCAATAGGCCACAAGCCTATCCTTTCCACAATATTGTAGGTTACCATGAACCTAGGAGATAGTTTTGGCCCCTTTATCCAACTGGATCGAACTCTTATGCAGTTTCAACTATCGCCACATCGTAACTATGGTCGACATGACGCACATCAACATAACTCTTTTGTCAATCCTATCCTTCCTGGATCCTTTGTCTTATTGTTTGCATTTTCTCTTCCATTTCTTGGATCGCTTCTGGTCCCACTAGGACCCTATCCTCCAGTTGACCCCAAATCAAAGGTATCCGACACGGTCGCCCGTAGAGAAACTCGAAAGGCGCCATCTTATTGGTGCTCTGGTAACTGTTGTTGTAAGTGAACTCCACCCATGGAAATAATTCTTCCTAACCCTTTTGTTGGTCCATGACGTACATGCACAACATGTCCTCCAAGGTCTGGTTCATTCATTCGGTCTATCCGTCAGTCTCCAGGTGATACACAGTACTAAAGTTAAGCTGGGTTCCCAAGGCCTCTTAGAAACTCATCCAAAATTATCTAATAAACACCCATCCTCGATCGAATATAATCCTCTTAGGCATGCCATGCAACCTCACAATCTCACTGATGAAAACTCTAGCTATGTCAGGTGCCTGATACGTCGTACGCATAGGAACAAAGTGAGCACTTTTCGTCAGAGTGTCTACTACTACGAAAATCAAGTCATGTCTCCTTGCTGTCAATGGTAATACAACAATAAAATCCATCGAAATAACCTCCCATTTTGATTCCATAATAGCGTGTGGTTGTAGTAATGCTGCTGGGTGTCTATGTTCAGCCTTTACCTGCTGACATTCTAGACATTTTGCCACATATTTGACTATGTCTACCTTCATTCCCTTCCAGAAGAATAAGGGTTTAAGGTCTGCCCTCATCTTCGTGACTTCCGGGTGAGCCATGTAAATTGCTCTATGAGCTTTGCTCATGATCAACATCCTCAACTCATCGTTTGGTGGCACGTAGATCCAAATTTTAAACCTCAATAAACCATCACTATCAAATGAAAATCCTTCAAATTGTGGTACCATCATTGTGTTTTGTCCAATAAAACCCTCAACCTCTTTGTACCAGTCATTGTCATGCTGTAAAGTTAGAATCTTTTCATGTAGATTTGTCTAGAGAGGCAACACCGAAAATATGTGCGGTCTCCAACTCAATGCGTATACCACTCAGTTCACTTTTCCCTTTATGTAAGTAATCTCAAAGTCGTACTCACTAAGCAATTCTGACCAACACCATTGTCGTGCATTCAGGTCGCTTTGCACAAAGAAGTGTTGTAATCCATAATGGTCAGTCTTTAGTTCAAATTTTCATCCAACAAGGTAGTGTATCCAAACCTTCAAGGCATATACGATGGCTAACAACTCCAAATCATGCATCACGTAGTTCTCCTCATGCCTTCTTAGTTTCCTCGAAATGTAAGTGATCACTCATCTGTCTTGCATCAAGACTCTGCCTAAGCCTTCCTTGGATGCGTCAGTGCATACCAAGAAGTCCGCGTCCATGTCTGAGACTTTTAGTATAGGTGTTGTTGTCAACAACTCCTTGAGCCTCTAAAATGCTTCCACGCATTTCTCAGTCCAAACAAACTTCTTGTTTTTCTTCTTCCATTCCGTGATCAGATTTGCTATTTTCGAAAATCCCTTGATGAACCGTCGATAGTATCCTACTAGACCCATGAAGCTATGCACTTCCAGGACATTCGTCAACACAATCCATTCCATGATAGCCTCGACCTTTGCTGGATCCATGGCGATGCCTTCACCGGAGATGACATGCCCTAAGTAGTGAATCTTCAATCGATAAAATGAGCATTTGGACAACTTCCCATACAATTTGTGCTCTCGCAAACACTGTAGTACCAAGCGTAAGTGCTCATCATGCTCCTCCATCATCCGAGAGTATATCAAAATATCGTCAATGAATACTTGGACAAACTTGTCCAAGTACTCGTGGAACACCCCGTTCATCAAACTCATAAANCGTAATGTCCAAACCTCATCTTAAAGGCATTCTTAGGGACGTCATCTTCCTTAATCCGTAACTGGTGGTATCCTGATCACAATTCAATCTTTGAGAACACCATCACACCCTTCATTTGATCGAATAGATCATCAATCCTCAGAAATGGATACTGATTCTTGATCGTCACCTTGTTTAATTGACGGTAGTCAATGCAGACCCTCCATGACCCATCCTTCTTTCATATGAAAATAATAGGCGCACCCCATGGTGACACGCTTGGACGTATCAATCCTAGGTCAAACAACTCCTTCAGTTTCATTCTCAACTCTTGTAACTCCGGGGTTGACATCCGATAAGGCGTTCTAGCTATCGGTTCAGTTCCTGGTTTTAGGTCTATAGTAAACTCCAATTCCCTCTCTGGCGACATCCCAGGTAAATCCTCTGGAAACATGTCTGCAAACTCTCTCACCATTGAAATGTGTTCTAGACCTTCCGCTACTCCCATCTCATTTAACGCAAGGATCACATAAAGCTTGCACCCCTTGCACATGCTCTTCCGAAGTTGCAAGGAAGAGATGAACCTCAGGGAAAATTCCTGGTTCCATCCTACAATCACATGTCTCTGTCCCTCATCTTCAACCAAGCTCAACCGTTTAATCTTACAGTTGAGTATTGCCTCATGCGATTCCAACCATTCCATACCAATCACGGCATCATAAGAACCTAGGATCGTGACATACAGGTTGACCCTTGTGACAAAATCTCCTCGGTTAAGGATATAGCCCGTAACCTTTCCTCCAACCTTTTGTTTGGCTCCCGAGGCCATCTCTACAAATCTAAACTCATCCTGTTCAACTTCCTTTACCTTAATCCTTTTTAGCACTGCATCGGAAATGAAACTCTCAGTCGCACCGGGATCTATAAAAATACTAAGGGTCTGGTCAACGACGATACCTGTCATCTCGAGAACAGTCGACTGATGCTCTTCCTGGTGGTTATGCACCACTGCATGAATCTGATGGGCCTTGCCCATATCTCCCATGGTAGTGGGTTCGACTGATTTGGATGCTCTAGTCCTCTCCATCAGGAAGTCGCGTTGGTAGTGTGGCTCCCCACATTCCAACATACTTTCTTCAGCCTAGTAATCCTGGTAACCAAAGTAGAAGCTGAATTCTAACGCCAAGGCCAACACAAACTTGTTGACCGTAAGTTTCTCAGTAATTTGGGTGCGGAGCATATCGAAGCAAGTCCAAAATGGGCCTCGTACTTGGGCCCCATGTGGTTATCTTGTCACCAGGCATCAAACTCGTGGAGCTGATGCTCAACGATTTCCTCAGAAGATACTTCTCTTGGAACTGTTCCTCGAATAGTTCCCATGACATGTCGTCGACGACCATGTTCAAAAGTGGCAGGAGCGTCTTCCACCATAGAAGAGCACTCCCCTACAGTTGAAAGACCACCCTGCGGACCTTCAGGCTGGAGGTCGTAATCATGAAACGTGAAGCACAATGCCTTGCTCCACAACCATGCCTTGACGACACAACCGTCCGCGACATTCATGGGCTTGAGAACTTATCTCTCTTGAGTTCTTGGTGGATGCTAATGGTACTAGCTAGGGCACGATGTGAACCCTTAGGGGTATAGGTGCCCTGACCTCATCTCAATACCAATGATGAATCAAGGCCTTTTGACAATACCTAGAAGGGCCTTGTCAGACCATCATCATCCCTTACAACAAGCAAATCCATCCCAAGGACTTGTTCCTCCCCATGGGAGGTTCGACTCCGAGGGTGCAGGAACTTCTGGAGGCGTCACAACTCCTTCCATGAAACCACGTTGCGAACCTTTGAGGTCTCCTCCAAACGAGATCACCGGATGATCTCGTTAAATTTTTAAGCAGCACTATAATGATACTCAAAGTTTACTGTAGTGGAAAGCATGGCGATCCATAGTCGCAGGGTTGAACCTGCTCTGATACCATATGTAACACCCCCATCGTTACGTCTACAAGCGAAACAACAGTGCAATTTTTTTTGACAAAAAAAGGAGAACAATGACGATTACAACTAGATGACACAGCTGGCGGTGAGCACCATGCCCGTGGAATAGGCAACAACAATTAATACTCCACACACAGGCATAACGACGACTGGCAAAAACATGCACAGAATAACATGGAGGATTGACTACTCGTCCGACACAACAAGAACACGCCTACAAGATGAGGGAAAACCTCCCCATCCCTACACAATGGCCTAGACGAGCAATACGAGAACCTCAAGGCACACCTTCCTAACCCCTGAAGGCATTCAACCCAGGCACCAAGCAACTTGCAACACCTGAAAAACTCACACTGAATGCATCGACTATAGCCAAGGTCTCATTCGCCACTATCCCACAGGGCACACCATGATCCACACATCAGGAATCATGTCATTCCTAGGTGATAGACACGTCAATAACCTCAGCGCAAACATAAGCTATCCAGACCAAGGACTCTAGGAAACTCCGATGCGCTAGGAACCAATAGTGATTGGGAGACTATACCTACCCCCACACAAAAGGTCGATGAGACATAAGAGGATGAAGACAAGGGGTGACGCCAACCCACACTACATTGTTCCCTACCCCACCAATCATCTAGGATAACTTGTCCACTATTACATTCTAAATTAACATGGGTTCCATTCTAACGGGGCACATCAAGTCGCAAATTGTTTCGGCATAGATTATCCATCTAATTTTAGCAAGTCTAAATTATAAATCGGTCTTTAACTCAACATCAGATTAAAATTAGATAAAATCCAATCGACCATTCTACATTATACCTTAGTCATTAAATTCAATCAATAACATCAATTACGAATCAGTTCGACAATTCTGCATCACAATTTAATCATCAAATTTGATATAATAACATCGACTACGAAACAATTCGACAATTATGCATCACAATTCCATCATTGACCACAATTTAATTTAGCAATTTTAACCTCTCCTTGGCTCAATACTTACTAAACTATTTAATCATTAATCACAGTCTAAATGGGCAATTTGATATTAATCCAAATCTCCATCCAACTATCCACCAACTTAATTATCAACATTAACGATTTTATGGTAGAATGCTACCATTATAACACTGATGAACAATCAATCTCGACACGTGGTCTATATATATTGACTGAACCAACATTACTACCTGTCTTATTAATAATGAGAAGGAAACTGCTAACTATTATCTTCACTGTATCAAACTAACAAGGCCATTAGCATAGCTGTTACCTAACCATTAATATAGAAAATGACGAGGCAGTTGATATAACTGTTAACAAATAATTAATAGTGAAATCACAAGGCCATTCTCATGACTACTATCATAACGAGTAAGATAGAAATGACAATATGATTAACACTTTAATTAACATATCCATTAGTAAAGCAATGTCAAGGTAGTTAAGGTAAAAATAACAATTAATATAATGCTGACAAGGCAATTATTAAAACTGTAGCAAGATAATTAATATATCATTAATAGTATTCAAGGCGATTTTTAAGGCAACAAAATAGTTGTACCACATCTCAGCAACATGTAGTACACAATGGTGGCAAGTCGTTCCCAATCCCAACAACGCATTCCAATTTAGATGGAAAGATGTGGTCAATCGGCGACAAAACACAGACACTAGGTAAAGGAAAAACATTGTCACCGTTTAAAGGCCAATTCGTTGTCATTTAATGCAATTTCATTCACATTATCAAGGGAAAATCGTGGTCAATTAAGGCAGTGACAAAGTCATCCGTTTTAATAGCAATTTGAGGGCGTGTAAAAACAAATTCAGTCAAGATTTTTAGCATCAATTCATGGGCGTTTACAACAACTCTGTCATCATTTTAAATAGTAAAAATTCATGGGCAATCAATCGAAAAAATGATCAACATTTCGAAGGGAAAAAACGTGGTTGGTAATCCGGAAAAACACAACATTAAGTAATGCACAGTTCGTGGGCATTCACAAGAATAAACACAGTAAGTTTTAAAGAATAACCCAACCTTCAACAAGGGAAAATAAATTCGCCCCAACAGTAAACGAAATGCAGTCCAGAGAGGGGCGAATTTTCCAGGAACAAGGTAATTATAACACAAATTATTAAGTGCAAGATAGTCTTCTTCAAGGGGAAAATCGCCCCAAAATTAAAAACAAAATGCAAACTTGAGAGGGATGAATAAACCGAGGTTTCCCCTTTTCACTGCCAGGATGCCAATGCCAACGCATGCAGGAAAACAAAAAAGTTTTTGTCTTTCTTACCAGGGTACCAAATGTAAAACGCAAATAGAGAATTTAATTGTTTTTCCATTGCTAGAATACCATTCCAAAATGCAGACATGAATCAACTCGTTTTCCATTGCCAGAATATCAATACAAAAATGCAGACATGAATCAACTCATTTTTCCATTGCCAGAATGCAAATACAAAAATGTAGACATGAATCAACTCATTTTTCCATTGCCAGAATGCAAATACAAAAATGTAGACATGAATCAACTTGTTTTCTATTGCCAGAATACTAATACAGAAAGCAGACAACAGTAAGAGAACCGAAAGGATCCAATGAGAAGGGTCATGGAATGATTGTAGGGGTTCTATCAATCAAGGCATAGAGAAAACCAACCAGACCACTAGATAATCCACACACAGAGGTCGTTGCCAGATGGCGGATTCAACAATCAACCATGGACAAACATCAAGGTAGACAGCTGATAGGTATGTCCTTCGCTTCATCATCCTCACATAGAAAAGCAGGGCGTTGAGATCCATAGGTCTTTTAATGCTAACGCGATGACCATAGATCAGGCTCCTGGCCGACTACTTAGGTGAGGACTGGTGAGCTAGGGATGGAGGCTAACCAACCACAAAGGTCACAATCAATACAACAAGGTGGTCAGGACGTGCGGGAAAATGAAGGCCATGGGAGACAACAACCATTGAGCTAGGCTAAGAAAAGTTTCCATCATCAACTTAAAAAGACATCAGTTTACTTTTCCAAAAATAAGCAGATCCAAGTATAAGTTCTAATACAATTTACCAAACAAAAATGAAGAGAGTGTACCGTTGCCTGATTTCCTGCTCTGAATAACGTCTCACGCACTCCATGCCACTTCTGCTTTGCGATCGACGAGACTTCACTAGTACCTCCCAGCCAATGCTAGGGGTACTCTTCTTCCCCCTTAGCCCCTCGAGCCACAAAGGGGCCACACATGCACTATCCAGAGATTTTGACTAGCTCCTAGCTCGCCTCGCAAGGATGAGCTACCACTCCTCACCGAGTTGGGTATCCCAATTCCCACAAGTTAAATCAGTCAAGTAGATATTTCTACAGCGTAATGTTACACAAACAGAAGATGATCCAACCTCCATAACCTC